>SZWC01009373.1:35255-100261 GCA_023375785.1 Penium margaritaceum | reverse complement strand
GAGGACGGGGTCAGGGCACCGTGCGGGATTGGGCACGCGGGTGTAACCAAGGACCTCGGCAGCGGTCAGAGCGGGAGGAACGGGCGGAGGCACAGGCGGGAGTCCAGGAGGAGGGGAGGAAACCGGGGAGGGAAGGAGGGGAGGGAGGAGGGAGACAGGCGACGGGCCGCCGCGACGATGCGACGGAGGCAAGGGAGGAGGGAGAGGCACGAGAGGCACGGAAGGAGGAGGGGGGGGCACAAAGGCGGTTGCCGGAGACGGAGGGGGCGTGGAGGATGGGAGAGGAGGGGAGGGTGCTGGGGGAATGATGGGCACGGGAGGAGGAGACGGTGAGGGAGGCGAGGCATAGACCGGGGGGGTCAGGGCGGTGGAGGGAGAGGGGGTTTAGGGATGGAGAGGAGGGGGAATCAGGTGTGGAGCGGGCACGACCGATGGGGGAACGCATGAGCGATGGGGGCACGTACCGACAAGAGGGGGGAATCGAGAGGTGGGACGGGTACGACCAACGAGGGCACGTACGGGCGAGGAGGGAGGGGAGGGAGGGAGGATGAAGAAGAAGAGAGGCCACTAGGGAAAACGTGGGAGGAAGGGACAGGGGCAGGGTATGCGACAGAGGAGGCGAGAGACAATGGGGGCCCAGAAAACACAAGACCGTTGGTTGAGTACGCTATAGCGAAGGCTGGAGGAGGTGGGGTACGGTCGGCGCGGAAGGCACTGTATGTGAGGTGCTCAAAGAAGCAAGCATGACACAACTCTATGACATGATGCGTAGCCGGATCCCATAACCGGTGCGCACGAGAGCGGGGAGCGACGCCGAGGGTATTGCAAAGACGGCCTGGCGGGTCGAGTTTGCCAGAGCGAGAGGGAGGGGCGAGGAAGACGGTGGCCATAGTGCCCCACACCACGGCGTGGCTGAGATCCGCACGTCGACAAAAGAACAGCTGGAGAGGCGTGGTGTCGGGGGCGAGAGGCCTGTGCGGAATTCGGTTCGACACCCAAGTGCGGTAGCACGCAGCCTCAGACCAAAAGCTCCGACCGCGGTCGAGAATACCAGCATCGACCATCATAGTGCGGACGCCCTCAATAAGGGTGCGGTTCTAGCGCTCCGCAACCCCATTCTGTTGAGGAGAATAAGGGGTGAAAACCTCATGGACCATGCCCTCACGATCAAAGAAAACCGCGGTGTCACCAAAGAACTCACCGCCACGATCCGAGCAAACGTGTAGGAGCTGATGGAGACTCTGACATTGGACAGATGCGTACCAGAACTGGATGGTCATCGCAACCTCGCTCTTGGCGCGAAGGAAGAAGACCCACGTAAAACGGGGGTAGTCGTCAATGAGGCTAAGCACGTACGTAGCGTGCTCGGCAAGTGACTTGTCCTGGAGAGGACCAAGAATGTCAGCATGAACCATCTCGAGGGGCGCAGAGGCACGAGAGGGAGAGGACGGGAAGGGGAGGTGATGCATCTTACCAGCCACACAGAAAGTGTAGTCAGTAGTGGACGGGGCACGGAACAATGGGTTGGACAACTCGTCAACCGGGAGAGCACGAAGGAAAGAGGAGACGGCAAAAGCCGGGAGATGACAAACGCAACGATGAAGAAGATGCGCGTGGGCAGAGTTGGAGAGAGCAACAAGCGCGAAAACATTGGTTGCGTGGGCCGAAACAGAATGAGGGCCAAGAACCTGATAAAGGCCCTCGCCAGGGGGCGGCGACCGCGAAGGACGACACGCCCACTGGCGCGATGAGTGACGGAGACGAGACCCAGTGCATAAGTGGTAGAGAACCCACAAATGTCAAGCACGGGGAGTGACAAGAGGAAGAATTCCAGGGTCGGAACATAGAGGACACAGGTCAGGGAGAGCTCACCAGCAAGGGATGTCAGACAGACCGTACCAACACCGAGAACAGGCAAGGGTGCACCATCGCCAGTGAATACAACCGTGATGATAGAAATAAGACTAAAAGATGTGAAGAGCCCACGAACAGGGCAGATGTGATTTGTGGCAGCCCTGTCAACAACCCAAGACAGGGAGACGACATGCTCAGTGCCGGTGACAAGGTAATAGGCGGTCGTGCAAGGAGGGACGCCCGTCGACAAAGGGGGGGAAGGGGAGAGTGGAGGAGGCAGGGAAGAAGAGACAGGTGTGGTGAGGGAGTCGAACAAAGGGAACATACCAGCGGATGGAGGACCACCGAGGACGCCCTCCGCAAGGACGTGATGAATCAAAGTGACGATGGCATCCTCAGTCAGGGAGGGGGGAGTAGCGGGAAGGGGCACTAGGCCGCCAGGTGGGGTGAGAGGAGCAGCACCGAGGGGCCCAGGGGGCGGGGCGGGGGCGGCACAACCATGCAAAAGAGCACGCTAGCGGGAAATCTTCTCACGGAGGTCAGGAGCTGGGGGGAGAGTGCTGGAGTCATGGCAATGACCCACAACGTCGCAGTTCGAGCACATTGGCGGGTGACCACCGCCGCCGTCGGTAGGAGCCCGGAGAGCGAGAGCATGGACGGCTGGAGGTGGGAGGAGGCCAGGGAGGGAGTCTGGTAGCATGGGCTCGGCAAGCTCTGCAGCAGGCTGGGAGGCAGTCTGGAACACGTGGAGACAATCAAGAAGAGCGGGCCAGACAGCGCCAGGTGTCTGATAGGCATAATACAGGGTGAAGGCAAGAGGGAAGGAGGTGAGGGCGCTCGAGAAGGTAGGACCGAGGCCAGCCACGACAGAAGTGACGAACGCCTAGTCTGAAAGGGAGGCACCCGTTGTGAGCAGCTCCCTTTGGAGAAGCTTAGTGCGACCAAAATAGGCCCCAAGGGACTCGTCAGGACGATGGCGGAGGGAGCGGAGTTCAGCCAGAAGGGGGACAGTGGAGCGGATGGATTCGGAGGAGAAGAGCGCAAGAAGGGAGCCCTAAGCCTTGCAAGGGAGAGCAGGGAGAGAGGGGGTGGGGGCAAAGCGATCAAGCTGGCAAAGTGCGCAGCTGGGATTGGCAAAGTAGAGAAGGTGAAAGGCGAGGGGCACATCGTCAGGGTGCGTGATAGGGAGGGTGGGAGCTGGGTCGTAGTGCTCCCAAAGAATGTGCATGTGCGCCCACGAGACAAAGTGAGCGGACCACTCGCTAAAGGGTGTGCCGGTAGCGTGGCTGGGAGCGGAGGTGAGAGGCATCTGCGAGGCGGGCGGGCGAAGGCCAAGGCTGACAAGCTGGGCGACGGAAAGGATCATGGCATCAAGATGACCCTCAGTGTGGGAAAGTACAGCGAGAGGATCACCGAGAGGAGCCCCTCCAGCGGCCGCGGTACCTCCGGCGGGAACAACACCTCCGGCAGCAACCGCACCGCCGACGGCAGCGGCACCTTTGGCAGCAGCAGCACCACCAGCAATAGTTCTTGTGGCAGTGACACCACCCACTACAATGGGGCCACAGGTTGCGGCAGAACCACCAGTGAGACCAGCAGGGATAGCACCACCGATGCCAGTCGCAGCACCACCACTAGCACCAGCCAAGGCACCTACGACACCGAGTTACAGTTAACAAGGGTACTTTCATACACTAGAGGACCTGTGTACAACAGATGGGGTTATGTAGATTGAAGTTTCTAGGATGTGAGAGAGACACATAGTGGTGACACTATATGTACATGTTTTGTTTAAATTTCTCAAGGAAAAACAAATATATTGTTTCATTGTAATGTCCCTTTTTTATTGAGACACTCCTTCATACAATTACCTCAAAAACTTTTGTCTTTTAGACCCCCCCACCTCCCACCCCCATCAAGTGAGAAGTGTATGAGGTGAGTGTATGAGAGAGTGAACAAAATTCTGTATGGCAGCGGCATAAAAAAGTACACTTGTGTACAAGGAGGAGAAACTTCACAGAATTGGTAGGTGATCATGTACACAAGTGTACTATTTCAATCTAACGTCACTTGTTTGTTGATACAGTCCTTCACTTACTTATTTCATACACTTTTGTAATTTGAACCCTGCTCCACCTCCCCCCTCCCTCGTCAAGTAGAAGGTGTATGAGATGAGTGTATAAGGGAGTAAACCGATTTTTGTATAATAGTGACGCACAAAAGTAAACTTGTGTGTAAGGAGGAGAAACATCATAGAGGTTATATGGGATCATGTACACAAATGTTTTGTTTTTTTGTAACGTCACTTGTTTAGTGATGTACTCCTTAATACACTTACCTCATACCCTTCTACCTTTTGGACCGTCCCACTCCTCCCCCCTCATCAAATAAAAAGTGTATGAGAGCAGTATATGGAGGAGTGAACGTAATTTTGTATGATAGTGATATACAAAATTACACTTTTGTACAGGGAAGAGAAAATTCATACAAGTTATATGGTACCATGTACACAAATGAAATATTCTAACATAACGTCACTTCTTAAGTGATACACTCATTCATAAACTTGCCTCGTACACTTTTGCTGTTTGGACCCCCCCTCCCCCGACCCCCTTCCCCCCTTCCGGTGAAAATTGTATGAGAGGATTGTATGAGGGAGTGAAAAAATTTGGTTTGATAATGACATACAGAAGTACACTTGTGTACAAGGAGGAGAAACTTCACAAAAGTGGTAGGTGATCATTTTTTCAGTGTAACGTCACTTGTTTAGTGATGTAATCCTTCATACACTTACCCCATACACTATTGTCTTTTTGACACCCCCTCCCACCTTCCTCCCCCATCAGGTGGAAAGTGTATGAGGGGAGTGTATGAGGGAGTGAACAGATTTTTGTATGATGGCGACATAGAAAAGTACACTTGTGTACAAGAAGGGGACCTATCATATAGGTCATATGAGATCATGTACACAAACCTTTCATTTCAACGTAACATCACTTATTCAGTGATACACTCCTTCTTACACTTGCCTCATATACTTCTGTCATTTGGACTCTCCCTTGATCCCCCCCTCCGTCAAGTGGAAAGTGTATGAGGGGATTGTATGACGGAGTGAACAAAATTTGGTATGACAGTGACATACGAAAATACCCTTGTGTTCAAGGAGAAGAGACTTCATGGTAGTTATATGGGATCATGTACACAAATGGATTATTTCAACGTAACTTCACTTGTTAAGTGATACACTCCTTCATACACTTATATCGTACACTTTTGTCCTTTGGACCCCCCTCCTCCATCAAGTGCAAAGTGTATGAGGGGATTGTACGAGGGGATGAACAAAATTTGGTATGACAGTGGCATACAAAAGTACACTTGTGTACAAAGAGCAGAACTTCATAGAAGTAATAGGTTATCATGTACACAAATGTATTACTATAACCTAACATCATTTGTTAACTGATACACTCCTTCTTACACTTGTCTCATACATTTGTGTCATTTGGACCCCACTCCTCCGACTCTATCCTCCCCTTCTCCCCCCTCCGTCAAGTGGAAAGTGTATGAGGGGATTGTATGAAGGAGTGAACATATTTCAATCTGATGGCGGCATACAAAAGTACACTTATGTACAAGGAGGAGAAACATCATACCGTTTACATGAGATCATACACACAAATGTATTATTTCAACGTAACATCACTTGTTTAGTGATACACTCCTTCATACAATTGCCTCATATTCTTCGATAATTTGGACCCCCCTCCCCCGACTCGACCCTCCCCCCTTCCCCCCCCGTCAAGTGGAAAGTGTATGAGGGGATTGTATGAGGGAGTGAACAGAATTTTATATGATGGCGGTATACAAAAGTACAATTGTGTACAAGGAGGAGAAACATCATAAAGGTTATATGAGATCATGCACNTCACTTGTTTAGTGATACACTCCTTCATACAATTGCCTCATATTCTTCGATAATTTGGACCCCCCTCCCCCGACTCGACCCTCCCCCCTTCCCCCCCCGTCAAGTGGAAAGTGTATGAGGGGATTGTATGAGGGAGTGAACAGAATTTTATATGATGGCGGTATACAAAAGTACAATTGTGTACAAGGAGGAGAAACATCATAAAGGTTATATGAGATCATGCACACAAATGTATTATTTCAACGCATCATCACTTGCTTAGTAATACACTCCCACATACACTTGTCTCATACACTTTCGTCTTTTGGACCCCCTTCTCCCGACTCCACCCTCCTCCCCTCCCCCCCGGTCAAGTGGAGCGGGTATGAGGGGATTGTATGAGGGAGTGAGAAAAATTCTACATGATGGCGGCATACAAAAGTACACTTGTGTACAAGGAGGAGAAACATCATACAGATTATATGAGATCATGTACACAAATGTATTCTTTCAACGTAACATCACTTGTTTAGTGATGCGCTCCTTCACACTCCCTCATACACTTTTGTCATTTGGACCCCCTTCTTCCGACTCCACCCTCCCCCCTCCCCCCTCCCCCCCCATCAAGTGGAAGTGTATGAGAGGATTTTATGAGAGAGTGAACAAAATTCTATATGATGGCGGCATACAAAAGTACACTTGTGTTCACGGAGGAGAAACATCATATAGGTTATATGAGTTCGTGTACAGAAATGTATTATTTCAACGTAACATCATTTGTTTAGTGATACACTCCTTCATACTCTTCTCTCATACACTTTTGTTAAAGGAGGAGAAACTTTATAGAAGTAATAATGATATCATGTACACAATCGAAATTCTTTTAAGAGCTCTTTATGGGTAAGTTCATGGAGACGTTACATGGGAGATACTTTAGTATGTAACTTTGTCCTCCAATCTGAGTAGGAACATTCTATGAAAGTTTCCATTGCGTATGGGTGAGTACAAGGAAGGTACTTGGAATCTACGGGTACAAAAAAATTTCTGGTGTACACAGATATAGTAGTGCATGAATTTGGGGTGATTGGGACTAAATGAGTTCCTTGGGCACATCGTGAGCGGCAAGGGTCTCCGCATGGATCCGAACAAGGTGGAAGCAATGAAGTAGTGGCCGACACCAAAGTGCGTACGTGACATCCAGGTCTTCTTGGGATTTGTCAACTACTACCAGAAATTCATCCGAGGGTACGCAAAGAAGGGTGCACCACTGACCGAGCTGCTACGGAAGGATCATCAGTGGGAATGGGACGTGAAGGAGCAGAAGAGCATTGAGGAGCTCAAGGCTACAATGTGTGATGTTCCGATCCTGGTGCATCTGGACTCATCCAAGGAGTACGTCATGGCGATGGACGCAAGCGACTATGCCATTGGGGCAGTGTTGAAGCAGGATCACGAGAAGGGGCCACAACCGATTGCGTATGTATCACGCAAGTTGCGAGGTGTGGAGCTGAACTACGCAGTCCATGAGAAGGAGATGCTAGTGGTGATCCATCCGTTCAAGCACTAGAGGTGCTACCTTGAGTCGCGACGCTGCGTAGTCTCCACAGACCATTACACCCTGAAGTACCTAAAGACACAGCCAAACCTTAGTCGTCAACAGAATCGTTGGATGGAGTTCTTCGAAGGAATTTTTGACAACGAGATCCAGTACAAGCCTCAGAAGGTGAATCCGGTAGACCCTCTTTCGAGGACGCCAGACTTGAGCCTCAATTATATCTCAGTGCTGATACAATCTCTGGTCATGCATAGCCTGTTCAAGCATGGCTATTGCGTGGACGATGAGTTCACGGGTGGTGCACTGAAAGACGCCACGTGGGATGGAGTGTAGTGGCAAAGGGGGCAAGAGCAAAGGATTGTCGTGCCGGACTATGCGCCATTGAAGTAGTTTTTACTGGAGGAGACACATGACACCCACTACACGGGTTACCTTGGCTTCGACAAGACGCTCAAAGCCTTGGCACGCCAATACTGGTGGTCATCAATAGCGACTGACTGTAAGAGGTTGGTGAGCAGTTGTGATGTTTGCTAACACGTCAAGGCGTAGAGGAACAAGCCACCAGGGGAGCTGCAACCATTGCCTGCACCAGAGAGGCCATGGACAGATATCTCGCTTGACTTCATCGGCGGATTGCCTGTGAATCAGCAGGGCAAAAACACGGTGTTGGTGGTGGTGGATCAATTCTCCGAGATGGCACATTTCATTGCCTATCCTCAGAGCATCATGACTGTTGGGACAGCTCAACTCCTCCTCAGTTATGTCATCAAGGTGCATGGAGTACCGCAGTCATTGGTGTCCAATCGTGATCCACGCTTCACTTTGCAATTTTGGAGAGATCTCATGGGGAAGCTGGGCACGCGGGTGCTTCTCACCATGTCATACCACCCATAGAGGGATAGGCAAACAGAGCGCACGATCCACACTTTGGAGTAACTGCTGTGGAGCATGGTCCCACTGGATGGGGAGGGTTGGGATGAGAAGCTCGGAGTGACAGAGCTTTCTTACAACTCAGCGGTGTTAGCATCATCAGGGAAGTCACCGTTTGAGGTGGTCTATGGCAACCAGCCATTGAGCTCAGCTGCCCTTGCTACGTCAACATCTCTTCTAGTTGTGCAACAGATTGATGATGGGTTTGCCACCACTTGGGACTTGGTGCGGCAACGACTGTTGAGGGCAGAGAAGTAGCAGAAGCAACAGGTTGATAAGCATCGATTGACGGAGGAGTTCCAAGTGGGCGATCAGATGATGCTGAACTCTGCTAACCTGCAGCTGATGGGAGTTGGGAGTCCGAAGCTGAAGCCGTGATGGTGGGTTCGTTCCACATTCTGGACAAGCGGTCGGGTGTTTCCTACAAGTTGAAACTGCCAGCTCACTACACCATCCATCCGTTGTTCCACATCTCCCTACTTTGTGCATATCATGACCCCAACACCTTCGTCCAGGGTCATTGAACAGCTCCACCTCCCATTGTCTAGGTTGAAGGAAATGAGGAGTTTGAGGTGGAGAAGATTCTGGCGGACCGCCACAGGGGACATCGACGTGCGTTTCTAGTGAAGTGGAAGGGGTACCTGGCGGAGCACAACTCTTGGGAGCTAGAGGCCTTCTTCCATGTTGGGGGTACCAATACTGTTCTCCAGAAGTACCTTAGGTGTGCCGGGACGTCGCGCCTCCGAATGGGGGAGTGAATGTAACAAAGTGCCCCTATTTTTGTGACATAATTTGGGCCACATCCAACTTTTGGGGGCATGTGGGTGATTTTCCAAATTTCAGAAATCGTGCGAGCGGTTGAGCTCACCTCCGCTCGACCGCCAATGCGAGAAGGAGGAGGAGGAGCGAGCAAACTTGCGCCGGTGTGTGGAGTACGCCGGTGCAAGAGGGGATTTTGCTCGCACGTGCGAGTGTGTATTCTAGACATGCAACACGAGGGTTGCACTGGCGCCCTCGACGAGTGGCGTACCAGTAACGCTATCCGCCGAGGGGTTCTTTACGACGGGAGCTCTGATGACGGATGCGGTCAATGGATGTAGCAAATCTGGTGACTACGACCATGTGATGGTCACAATTCTCCAGTGGCGTGTACAACATGGTGACCGCACCCAACACCGGGAGTCATACGTGACCAACAAGGTGGCGCGCCGAGAGTCAAGATGGATTGTCGATCCAAATGATCGACGGCCATATACTGCTCGCACTAGGCATTAGGTGCAAGTAGGGCACTGGGTACAGGTGGAAAGAGAGCACCGGGTACAAGTGTAAGTAGCTTCTTGTAGTAAGCTAGGAGAGTAGTAGGCGAGGGCTAGGACTAGCTGGTCAGTCAGTATAAATACCCTGTATATTACTCATTGACATTAACCTGATAACTATTGTTTTACAGTTTTGACTTCCAGACTTTCTCCAAGTCTATCTTTCCGATACAACTGTGCTCTCCACACACCAAAGATTAATATTCTGAGAGGACCCACTCTCACAAGGACCACCTGAGCGTGGACGCCGACAAAGAGCATGACATTAACGATGGTGAAGGCGAAGAGGATCATTGCCATCGTCATGCCGCTAACTTGAGCCTCTTGCTCAAGAAGGGCAAGTCGCTCACCAAATTGTATGAATCTACCAATAGCAGCAAGGATGTTGATTATAGCAAAGGCACCAAAAGCAGCCACAGGGGAAATTCACGCGAGCACGAGCCGGACAACGTCGCCACGAAAGCAATTTGTACCGATCATCGAAGGCTTACTAAGTTGGCTGTCGAGGCGGCAGGCTGACTCAAGATGGCCACCAACGGTGGAGGTGCGGCATCACCCGGAGGAGTCGGGACAGACCCCTCCTTCCTACGATGTGACCGCTTTTGGGCAGACCAGCGCCCACGCAAGTATCGTTGCTGAATACAGTCTCCTTCAGAAGGTGGGACTCCTTGGAGGCGTGTACGCAAACCGTACCCTCCTGCAGTGGGTCAGGGTGCACGGACAGTGCAAGGCCTTGGAAGACATCACCGAAGCTCTGATGTCATCAGAGCTAAAGTTTGCAATCGCCAACTTGCTGGTCCACGTCAAGCAGAGCATTACGGACCTCAACCGTGATCACCAGCTGTAGCGCCTGGCCACTCATGAGGCAAGCCGCCAATGCGACGCCCTTGACAAGGCATTAGAGAGTGTAACCTAGGTGCGGATGTAGCAGCAATCATAGCAGGCCGCAGGTGCTGATGCCACCTCCAGTGGCAGCAACGACTTGCCTACCTTGACAACTTCGGGGCCGGTCATGAACATGTCCATCCTCTACAGCTTGGAGATCTTTCGGAAGGTAGTTAAGCTATCCAACAGGCTGAATTGCATGGAGAATGTCCTGCATGTCCACAAGGCACCACTCAGTCAGTGGGACGACCTTGCCATGACGTGACTTGAGGAAAAACTCTTCAAGTACATGGTCAAGGAGTGGGGTACGCAGCAACCATACCTTGAGTGGGAGCCCATGCCGTGGGAGGCCTTCTATGCGATCATGTATAAGAAGTAGACCCAGCGTGAGGAGGTATAACGTGCCTTCCACAAGATCAAGGACTTCAAGTAATTAAGTAGATCGCTCGAAGCCTACTAGAGCAAGTTCACTGCACTCATGGAAGAAGCCAAAAGCTTCACCGAGGGTGATGGGACCTAGACCTTCAAGTACTTGGAGTGTTTCTTGCTGGAGTACTTACGTGATGGTCTGGCCAATGAGAAGCTAAAGGATAAGACCACCACAACGGCAACTGGCCAAGCTTGGACAAGCTGGAGGGCGTTGCGCGACTACATGAGTGAAGTTTATGCGACGAACCCGAAGCACTACTATGATACACGACTGAACGCAAATGTACAACAAGGCCACCACATGTGCATGGATGTTGCAGGGGGTGGTTGGTCAGCCGGACAGCGAGGCGGGACCAAAGACAAGGAGCCTGCAAACCCTCCAGCTCAGAAGGCTGGTGGGCATAAGGTCCCCAACTGCAAGCGCTGCCGCAAAAATGACGAGCTGCAAGTGGCACGTGAGCATCACAACACAACCTTTTACAATGGGCTATGCCACAACTACATGGAGTCTGGCCACTTTAGGGCCCAGTGCCTTGAGGCTGCTGGTGGTGGACAAGTGATTGCGGTGTTGGCCACAGCTGCGGCACCTTTTGGCGATGGTGCAGTAGGAGGCCGCGGACAGGGCCATGGAAAGGGCCACATTCGTGGCAATGGGCCTGGCCGTGGTAACGGACAGGGTCGTGCTGTGGGCTTTCTCCATCCTTGAGTAATGTCAGTGGGAACCACTCAGGGGTAAAACTGGATCACAAGTTTGGGTTCATGTTTTCATATGAGGATATTAAACAATTTGAGTTTTTGATGAGTTCAAATGTCTCTGCTATTTTCTCTCCTCTTGTTAAGCCTCATTCTACACTTGCTGACCGGAATTTCCCACTAAACCTTGCATCTCCGGATGATATGCATGACCGTACATGCTTAGTGGTGGCAGCACTGACCATTGTGCAAGAGTTTTGTGACATAGTAATTGAATATAATGTCTTCAAAGTGATGAGTTCAGTCACGTTCGTTGTACCTTTGGTGGACGATCTCGACCTTGTCAAATCTAAAGACTGGAAGGTGCTAGCCAAGTTCACACATGCCTATACAATGTGGAATTGAAGGGCTGAATCATGAAAGCTATAGTGTCCACCTTATAGATTTTTTGTTTATAAAAAACTGGGCTTGTCGTCGTCGAGCTTGTTTAATTGCAAGAATAGAGGTAACATGATGATGTAGTTCAAAGGACATCTGGCTCGTGCTCCCATGAACGTAGTGGCTGACACTGGAGGAAATGATTCCTTGGTTAGCCTTAGTTGTACCAGACAGGAGGGCCTCATGTACGAGCCATTGAATGGTGGAGTTTTTTTCGTTAGAGACAACAGTAAGGTACTCATGATTGGTGCTTGTAAAGCAAAAAAGTGCATTCAAGGTTACACATAGACTGTCACGTTGAAGTTAGTCAACCTTCTTGACCCATTCGATGTGGTGCTAGGCGATCCTTAACTTCATGAGAACAAGGCTCTGATGTGCTTTGAATCAAAATGCTTGATCCTACGGAAGGGACAGTGTCGCTTTACATTGATTCCAAGTACAGAATTGTCACCGATTAGACTAAAAGTCCATGCCAGCTTGTCTGCGATGTAGGTCAAGAGTCGCATTCAACGAGGGTGTCGATATTTCTTGGCTCAGCTACAGAAAGTGGAGGATGACATAAAGGAAGACATGCCACAAGAGATCAAACCTATATTGGCAAAGTTTTTGACTGTATTCCAAGACCCACCGACTGGGCTTCTACCAGAACGACACATGGGGCACACGATTCCACTGCAACCGGAGGCGACCCCTCCGTTCAGATACATGTATTGCCTTTGTCCGACAAAAAGACGACAGGTCGAATTCCAAATTAAGGAGTACCTTGCGAAAGATTCAATCGAGCCAAGTAGCTTGCCGTACGCTGCACTGATCCTTTTTATGAACAAAAAGGATGGTGGTTTACTCATGTGTGTTGACTACCGGGCGTTGAACATGCTGACAGTGAAAAACAGATTCTCCTTATCGCGGATTCATGATGTGTTTCACCAAATCTAAGGGACAAAAGTCTTTTCTTCCTTAGATTTGTCTCAAGGGTACAATCAAACCCGTATCATGAAAGATGATGTATCCAAAACAGTGTTTTGAATGCACATGGGACACTATGAGTTTCAAGTAATATGCTTTGGACTTAAGAATTCCCTGAAAATATTCAAAAGAGAAATAAATCAAACGTTCACCAAGCAACTCGGCCTGTTCAACCTGGTTTACCCGGACGACATCTTGGTTTCCTCCGAATCCATGGACGAGTACATAGAACATCTACATGAAGTCCTTGTGATCCTTTAGGAACAAAAGTTCTTTGCAAAAGCGAGCAAGTGCAAGTTTGTACAAGATGAGTTGAAATATCTTGGACACCACGTCGGCAAGGACGGAATCCGTGTGAACCCACGAAACGTCCAAGTCGTGGTGGATTGGTCGTGCCTAAAAAATATTGGGCAGATTTGGTCTTTCCTCGGCCTTGCAAATTAATTCCGATGGTTTACACAAGGGTAATACTCTGGTCGCGCCGCTAATCAGGCTCACACGAAAAGACCAGACATCTGACTATGAGAATGACTTTCTGAAATTCAGAGAGATTCTATCTACAGTACCTCTCTTAGCCCTTCCAAACCATTGCAATCATGGAAGGTGCAATGTGATGCGTCGGTAGTAGGACTCGGAGCAGTCTTCATGCAGAATGGTCACCCTGGTCTTCCAGATATTACCCGTGGCCATGATGCAATATTAGTGGTTGTAAGTCTTCTGATGAAGATGACAAATTTCACCCCTACAACCACTGATGTGAACACAGAGGAGAACGCTCGTCTGTTCTTTAAGGGTGTCATAAAATACCACGGCTTACCGTTGCACATGATCTCTAATTGAGATAGAAAATTTGCTCGTAAAATCTAGTAAAAGATGAACAAGTACATCGGTAGCGAGTTACAAATGCCCACAACATTCAACCCTCAAACCGACGGACAAACAAAGCGCATGAATCACACTGTGAAGCAGATGCTCCGTATGTATGTGGACCCTGCCATGAATGATTGGGATGAATTCCTAGCACCGACAGAGTTTTACGGTGAACAATTCGATGAATGAGACTACATCGTTCACACCGTTTTTGTGAAACAGTGGTCTGCATCTAGTGGTTCCCTTTTCATTGGTGAAGAGTGGGATTAAAAGAGAACAGGTTCCTTTCGCTCAAGCCTTTTCGAAGCGCATAGACTCCTTGTTACAAGAGAGGAAGGGTCACCTTAGAGCTGCTCTGTAATGAAAATGGTATATGCCGAGAAAGGTCGCTGTGAGGTCTCGTTTGACATCGGCGACAAAGTGATGCTAGCACTAAGAACCTTGGGCTGAAGTCACCAGGGGTTTAAAAACGTCTATTGAAGTGGACTGGGCCGTTTCTCATCTCGGCACGCATTCGGCAAATGACATACCGGTTGCTGCTTCCACTGAGTATGAAGATACATGACGTGTTTCATATGAGTCTGCTGGTTCCATATACGATAGATAGAATCATTCAGCCACCGCCAGTAGTCCTTACTGTTAATGGCTAATAGGAGGACGTTTTCCTACTCCAGAATCAAAAGTGTGCACTCCAGTTGTACATTGTTAGGGAATATCTTGTTCATTGGGCCGGTTGTGGACCTCAACATAGCTGAGCCCAAATCTTAGTTGCCCACAAGGGTGGTCAATGAGTACTTGAGCAAGCTGGCAGCTCGCACAGATGGATGCATGGCAGGGAGTACCACCTCAAACGTGGAAAAAGTTCATAACATTCCCCTCGGGCAACATTCATGGACAACAACGACCATACGAAGTTGGGGACGCCCAACATGGTTGTTGAGCGGACGCTCCAGCCTAAATGGGGGAGGCCGCTAGCCATGCTGACCCACAAGCTAGAGTATAGGTCCATGTGCCATGCACATGTTTGTATCTTACCTGGTGATTGGAGCTTACTTTCTTTCACAATTGCTATGCTTCACTACCCGATAATCCTACTTGTTATTCATGAAACGGGACGGTTCATAATGAGTGGGGAGGAATGTAGTCAGAGGGCTGGTTCGGCCCTCCCCACCCTTGCAACCAGCGAGGAATGGACTGTGACCAGCCCTTGCCAATGAGGGCTGTTTGGTGGCCAGCCACGCGCTGGCCACTGGCCAGCTGGCAGCCGGCCGGCTGGGTGGCCGGCCGCCAGTCAGGTGACTGGCTGGCCACCCGGCGGCCAGCCCCAGCCACCGATCATGCTGGGGGCTCGATTGGTGGTAGAGGGACCACCAGGCCTCGCGAGCGAGGCTGGTGGCTCTGCACCCTTGCCCTCACACTTGTCTTCCTCGTCGGTTGAGGCGAGACGGATGAGGGGAGGAGGTGAGCGAGAGAGACGGCGAGAAACCGGCACAAACCTCGGAAAAAACTGTCTAGTGCAAAGATTTCATGTCGTCGCGTATTGAAGTCGCAAACT
The DNA here is from genome assembly GCA_023375785.1 of Penium margaritaceum. NCBI lineage: Eukaryota > Viridiplantae > Streptophyta > Zygnematophyceae > Desmidiales > Peniaceae > Penium > Penium margaritaceum. The sequence goes on along the minus strand of SZWC01009373.1, from coordinate 84,866 downwards.
AGCCCAAATTCAATAGATTTCTCGATGAGACTCGTTCAAACTCACGAGTTCCGGGTATACACCCCTTGTTTAGGTCTCAGAACAAGGGAAAGAGGATTAAAATGGAAATGGGCGTCCTGAGACTAAGAATATTTGAGTCTCCCTGCTCAGGGTCATTGATGACGATTGCTCCTTAGTACTGCGAGGGGCAATTCCCCTCACGAGGTGTGAGATTGCCATTTTGTGAACTCAAACAATGACCTAAGTGCAGGAGCTGGAGACACAGCCGTTACGCATGAGCAGATGAAAGAGGATGGAAAAGAAGTGGATTGAGGAGGAATTGGGCGTAGGGGCAAAACCACATGTACTGAAGATAAAGGGGTAGAGATGCAGCAAGGGGAAGGTGAGAGCCAACGCGCCACAAGAAATCTGCTGCCAGCAAGGGTGCAGACCATTGTGAGATTTGTAGTTGGCACGTGCAGGTCCTTGTGCTGGCTCATAGATGCTGATGAAATCAGAGGAGGACTGCTGATGATGATGAAGTTTAGGTGTAGGGGCAAACCTCGTGTGCTCATGAAGAAGCGACGTGGGCGCAGGTCGCGGTAAGAATGGTAATTTGACCGGGTGGATCAGATTGTCGAGTATATGATGATGAAGGATGGTTACGAAAGATTGATGAATTGGGCACAGGGGCGAAACCAGTTTGTTGTAGAAGCGTCGGCGTGGATGCAGGTAGCCATGAGACTAGAGGTTCGTCCGGGTGGATCCGATTTGTCGAGTGAAGATGAGGATAATGAAGATAATGAGAAAACTGATGAAGATGATGGTGAAAGTTGAGGAGGATGATGATGATGATGAGACAGCAGAAAAGGAGCAGAGGCTGATGATGATGGAGAGCTGATGCAAACAAGGAGGAAGGATGGCAAGGATGGCGGGATGGAAGAAGGAGGAGAAGTTGATGCTGATTAAAAAAAACAGAAAAAGTAAATGTGGCAATGGAGAAGATGGCAGGTGGGAAAAGGCTGCAGAAGGCAAGGATTTTCCTCCAATGTCAAGAGAGTGGCGGCTTGTTCCCCAATTGGCTCGAAACCGACGAGTAGGAAGACTGGTGATGTTTGATGTTCTGACTCCAAGAGGAGCCCATTTGTATCAGAGGTAGTCCGAAAGAAGCAGAGGCATTTGCTGAGGTCAGGAGAGTGACGGCTTGCTCCCCAATGGGGTCAAGACGGATGAGTAGGAAGACTGGTGGTGTCCAATATCCTGACTTAAGGCATCATTTTGCTACTGTTGAGAGGAAAGAGGAGAGGCAGAGCGAGAGGGCGGCTCGAGGGAATGACACGGGACGAGGAAGGAGAAGATGGTGGAGGATAACGATACCGCAGGTGAAGCTCACAAAGTAGGAAAGGATAACTGCGGTAGCTGGAGGAGGGCAGAATAGAGAAGGCGTTGCGGGAGTCAGAGGTGGCGACTGGGAGGTGACCATGCCACATGGTCACTGAAGTCGTCAGGAGTAGTAGATGACGAAGCAGACAGGTAGAATCTACAAGGGGTAGATAAGTGGAAGGTAATGCGGGTTGAAATGAGTGAGAAGCAAAGATGAAAGGAAGCTTTGTCAAAGATGGTGGCAGAGGGCTGCTCGAGATCTGCTTTCAGCGGTTGACAGTGGAGGAGTGCCGAAAGTTGCCACGGGCGTGTAGTTGGACGCAAGATTCTGTCATGACAATGAGGACCACCGAGGCCTGAGGAGCAGACGAGGCATTGCTGTTGTTTTCAGCTGTGGATGAAATGGAGGAGAAGCAAGAGATGATGTAGGTAGCAAAATAGGTAGCAGAAAATGGCAGAGAAAGTGCTGGCAGTGGTAGGGGCAACGAATCAATAACATGGTCACGAAACACCGGGCAGTGTTGATTGAAGCTCTAATACTGTAAACCAGGCACGTTGTGCTAGCCTCAACCGGATGGTATAGGCACCAACCGGTGGCAACTGCAACCAAAGGGAGGCCGGTGGAAAACTTTCCGGGTTTGTGAAACCGCAGGATCATCTTGGGGGAGCACGGGAACACATATGGCACAATGGGAGTAAACTGTACTTGTTATTCAAGGGTCAACATACAAGACTATACGTAAATGATGACACATCCTAGGCGACCCAAGATTGCCAAGCTCTCTGTGGCTCTGTACGGTCCGAATATGAGCATTATTGCCTCACCATCATGTACCTCGTCTTTGCAGATTTCCAACGTACCAAGAATAACATCACTACGTGGAGGAATGGCTGAGATATGGCAAATTCCGTGAACCAGGGCAATCTGCCACAGGCAGCACCACTAGTGGTGGTGACGGCCGCCGGAAGCATCCTTTTTGGCAATAACACACCATGGCACTATTCTGAAGCACCCTTGGCCCTGAATCATCCTTGATTCATTGACTAACCGGGCCCCAAGGTGCGCTTCTGCCTTGGAAGCGCACCTTGGGGTCCGGTTAGGTCTTCAGAGGGTCAAGCTTTGGTCCTTGGGGATGAATTCCCGTCACATGTTTTCCCCTCGCCCAGTCCAACCTTTGGCCGGGCGTAACTTCTTCAAGTCTTGATGGCTTGACCCCATTCTTGGGTGAATTTTACACAGATTTTCCTCTAAATTCCAAATCCACAGTCAGATTGTTCATTCACGAAAGTCTCAAGCCGTTATCAGTGCCGCTGGCACTGTCCGACTTGTAGATACCATGTGACAAGAATGGATGAAGTAGAGTAAGTGTCGACAGAAGCAGGAAGAAGTAGCAAGATGTGTAGGAACGTGGGAGAGTGATGAAAGAGGAAGAGAGGCATGAGGCAACGTGAGGACTTAGGCGTAGGCAAAGATGAAGGCATTGGAGGGACAACAGTGGAAAATTGAAGTAGACAGAATTGCAGCGAGAGAATTTTAGGTGATGAGTAGGGATCGTACATGGGAAGCGCAGAACTGGACAGAGGAGCGAGAGTGAAGGAGTGATGAGATGCGGAAGGAGGAGACAAGATTAGATGGCAAAGGAGAAGTGAGCGAGGTGTGAGAAGAGCGGAGGCACGGTAGAGAGGCTACAGAACCAAAGGCGAACATGATGAAGGAATGTTTTTGGGTTGAACTCAACGGAATGAACGTCCTCGGTATATACAAAAAGAATAGGACAAAGCATCATGGCAACGACTTCTTTCTACCAGCTAGACGCGGATGGCAGTTGTCAATTTATTAGGGGATGAATTGACGGTTGGTCTTAACGGTCTAGTGACCAGAGAGCCATTGGTCAAGATGGCTCGGTCTAGGACATGAGCCTTTCTTGAGATTTTTGGGGGATATTCAAGGAGGGTGGGTGAGTGCTCTGTCAGATTCATTTTCAGACACAATGGATCATAGCTTCTTGGCTAAGTGTAAGATCAAAGCTTGCGGTATACAACGAGTATGTGTTTGCAAGCACAGTTGTTGTGATCAGCATAACTTGCTTGGTTCATTCTTAGAAAAATATGGAGCAACATCAAAAGCACGGGCATGTACCCACATACGCTCCTGGTTGATGTGGTTGACTGTGTTTTAGTCATGCATGCTTAGGCAGATTGTTGCTTGGTCCTACAGGACCAGATGACCGGTTTAATCCGGTGTTTAAGAAGACACCACTGGCATGTTTTCCAAATGGTCCGGTTCGATCCCAGGGTGGCGTCCGGGTCCCATGTCAATCCCCTTGCTTGGGTAGCCCGGTCAACTGGCCACTATCACCTCGTTGTCCTGTTACCCTGTTTTTCTTGTATTTTCGAATCTGAGTGAGATTTCTTCATTCCATGGAACCATGTGTGCACTCCTGCTTACATGCTTGGCCACACCTGCTAGCCTAACAACCTCTAGAGCCTACACCTAGAAGCAAAAACACAATCAAGACTGTAAGGCAGTCTCTTCGTTTGTCAAAAAACACTTCCTCCATTAGTGCAGCTTAGCCAACACTAGCCGACGGCTCCCTATAATTCTGACACAAATCGTATCAACGGAACGTTCAGAGATGTTGTTTGCATGCCCACATCCGCTTTAGGATGATGTGGGATACATTTTCATGATTGTGTGGCTTGTGGTTGTGTTTGGCTACCTACCTTTTGTCGATCCTACTTGGGTCATGCTGCCGGAAGTTTCCATCAGCAGTTGCTCTCAATTTAATCTGAGAGTTCTTGGTCAACATTCAGGGTGGCAACAAGCTCACCTCCTGTGTGACGCATGGGTGAGGCTCGGGTTACCATTCTTAGGTTCCAACAAACTTCCACCACTTATTACTCATTTCAATTCTAAGTGTAAGATATCTAAATCCAAGGCATCTCTCACCTCCCTGCTCTATCTCATGCTCCTTCCCTCACTAGTCATTGCTACCTACTCATATCATAGCACTGAGGGGAGAACGTCTTTTCTTGTGCATCTACACACCCTCACCTTGTCAGAATTGAAGCCAGGGACCTATGGCTTTGGCCGGCTCTCAGCCCCGGAGCAATTCCACTGCATTCCGCCTCTTTTGCAGAAACAGTTTACTTCGTCGTTCCTCCATCGACAGTATTTCGCTGCGAGCACTGCGGAGGTCTCGCACATGAATCTTGTTCCGAGGAGGTGGGGCGGAGTAACGAGGGCAAGAAAATCTACCGCTGCTCAGGCTGCAGGAAGTACAAATGCGCACCACACTGCTCCTTATGCAAGAAACTGATCAACGTGCCCACGATAGAGGCGCGGTGTGAAGGATGTCGACTCTTCGTCCATGATGAGTGCGCGGAAAAATTCCAGCAGAAAGGAGGAACTGTGGAGAGATACTGCAGGTCGTGCCAGGAACAGAATCGTCCTAGGCCCCGCAGACAGTTCAAGCTGATGACTCACTGAGAGACTCTGGGGCAGAGTCTTGCGAAAAGGGGGCGTTGGGGGCATCAGTGTCAGGCACAGTGCGGCCGCGGCTCCGCAGGGAAGACCTATCCGCAAAGGGGAGATATGGGTGATCTGAGGTCCGCGCAAGGAACGCTGGCTCCTGCGGACGCGGTTGAGCGTGGGATGGCGCGGAATACAGTAACGGTGAAAAGTGATGGCCCCTCTACGGATATCTCAAGCGCTTGTGGCGGAAGCTGAAGAGGCGGGAAGCGAGGGGGGAGATCCGCGGCACAAAGAGAAAAAAAGACCGAACCACAGCAGAAGACACACGGACACTGACAATGCGCAGAAGGGAAAGCGGAGGGAGGGAGTAATCTGGGGAGTAATAATCAATCAACATGACGAGCGGGAACAGGAATCACGGAGGAATCCCTGGAGGCGCACCACGGAGAACGAAGATTCAAGGAAGAATACGAAGACCGCGCGAGCGAGCCGCGGATGAAGAAGACAACTAGTAGAGGATGATGTGCTGGGTGTGTGTATGGACGAGACCCGCGGTGCGTAGCCACACCGCGTGGAAGTCCAAGTAGGAGAAAGAAGGATGCTATGAGAGGGATGAGACCGCTGGCATCTAGACATGCCACGCGGAGTCCCAAGTAGATAAGGTTCAGGTGGAAGTAGGATAGGCAGAGCTCAGTCTTGATTGATGATGCATCAGTGCTACGAATCTTGTATTCTGCCTCGGATTATCAAAGACATTTACCCGCTTCCACCCCTGTGCTCCGTGCTCTGATCCTTTGTCTTCCGCTGCCTCTATCGTTCCACCTGCGGTCTAGGGAACGAAGTGCGTGAAGAACCAAGCCCGGGGTGAGGTGAACTGCCGGCGGTGTCCTTGCTTGCACATGACCGCGGAACGGGGTTCCGCGGAAGGGAGCTGAAGGCCACAAGGTGGCGGGCTCGCGTGTGGCAAGAAGAGGATCGCGAAGTGTCACTCATTGGTGAGGTTCTTGCGCAAGTGTCCAGATCAGTGGGCCGCAGAATTGCCTGTTGAGTAGAATTAGTATCTGGAATCCGCAGCATATCAGACCTTAGTAGCAACTGTGTGGAAGTCATCCAATCCGCGGATAGCGTGGAGTGAGGGTAGCGCGGAGAAAACTGAGGCCGCGGCAAAATTGGGGGCATCACGAGGACTTCAGTTCCCAACATGACCTGGAGCACACCCTTATGCGCGAGGTGGATCTCGAAGTGCCACCTCCATAGCCCAAAACCGGGACCGCCCGCATACTTCTGGATGGACTGTGCCTCCTTCTCCGGGACCTCAGAGTTCGACGACGATGGCGTCCCCGACGACAATCCCGTCCGCCGCGAAAGCCGTGAACGATTTGTAGACCGGTCAGGACCGTGGGTCCATAACCTTTTGTCAAAAACCGGGGTGCGGTTCCAACGTAGCCCGACTGGTCTTCTGTGCTCAGGGCTATGTTTTATGCGGGTGTTCTGAGTCTAAGCGTGAGCTTTCTGGTCGCCTCACGCTATGTTTCTGGATGTTGAAGACAAGTGCGAGACAGTCACATTTGCAAAGGGAAGAACGTGATTTTCCATTAGTTTTTGAACATTGACATGATCTAAACATTTGTAGGGCTAGTCATGAGCTCTCCAATGCACCAAACCGTATGCGATTCGGATAATCGTAGCTCCCGCTACGTTAGTCGAAGCGCAGTACCCCAAATCAGCCGCTCACATGGCGGCGTGTACCACGTTGCCCGCCGAGGCGCCTTCACACATCAAGGACCCATTTAAACGCCATTCCGGAGGCACAGATGTCCCTACGCGTAGTGGCTGCGCCCCTCGCGCCTTTGGGGTCTGTTTGAATGAGTTGATCATCGAGTTTGGTGATGGGGATTGATGTGGGTAGAAACCTGTTCGTGGACCTCCAATCGGAATTCTGACTGTTCCTGAGTAACAAACTGTACTACTGAGATTCGGACTCCGAGCCAAGATTTTCGCCAAGTCCCTCAGTAACAAAACTGCCCTCCTAAATCCGACGGATCATCCACCGGACGCCTCGGCAGTCCTTCCGGAGCAAAATCCACAGATGGCATTTTGTAACTCGTTCAGGTGGATTATCCACCTCCGGTCGAACTGCGGCCGACTCCCAGAGTCGCCGCACACACCCCAACTTTGGAAGCCCATATCTCCCTTGTTACTAGTCCGACTCCGCCGGATTTAGCAACTCGTCCACTTTTTGGGACAAGCATCCATTTTAGGATCCGAACAATCCTCGAATCGCCAGATCCGTCGACGAAGAATTTCCTCTCTGGCAGCTCGTCGGCGCCTCCGAGCGCCGCACTTGGGCATGCAGAGGGGCAATCTTCAACAAACCCTCCCGGCAACCCCGCATCCACAAGCATGGTCCGCACCATGTTGACCAGCGTCTGGTTCGCCCTCTCTGCCACTTTGTTGGACTGTGGCCAGTATGGCGTAGTGGGTTCCCACTTGATGCCCTGCTAATTCATCCACCCGCTGCAGCCCACGTACTCTCCGCCATTGTCGCTGCGTACCACTCAGACCTTCTGACCAGTCTGCCTCTCCACCGCTGTGATGTACTCCTTCAGCCGGTCCAGGATCTCGCCTTCCCGCTTCATGAAGTACACGTAGAGCTTTCTGCTGCAGTCGTCAATGAAGGTGACGAAGTATCTCAAGTCGTCGTTTGATGTCGTTTTGAACGGTCCGCACACGTCGCTCTACACGACCTCCACCAGGTCCTTTGCGCGAGCCTCATTCTTGTTGAACGGCTTGCACCGTGCCTTGCCCAAAATGCAAGGCTCGCACTTTTCGTGCGCTGCTGCATCTGCTGCCGCGTCTACTACACCGTCGATGACGAGGCCGGGCACCATGTTGTGCTTCGCCATCTCCTTAATGGTTGCGGGCGCCGAATGCCCCAACCGTCGGTGCCAGAGCTCCAGATCAGCGCTTCCTCCCTTGGCCATGTTGACGACGTGCTCCAAAGAGTCTGCTACGTCTGATGCCGCGGGGACCACCTTGGTCTCCATGATGTAGAGACTGCCCTCGCGCTTCGCCTCCAGCACGACTTCGCCGTCTCTGTCGATGCGCACCACTGCGCCTTTCCTGCGGAAGAGCACCTCATACCCCTTGTACGTCAAGCGGCTAACACTCAGGATGTCAGCCAGGCTGGGGACGTGCTACACATCACGGATTGTGCACAGCTCCTTCTTACCGCCCACCATGACTTCCACCTCCACGTCGCCATCACCGGCCGCCGGCTCGACTTTGTCGTTTGCGACCATCATCGACTTGGAGGACTTATCGTAGGTGACGAACCCCACCTTCTTGACTTGGGTGTGCTCCTCGGCCCCGGAATCCAGGCACCGCCTGTTGGCCTTCATGAGGAAGTGGTTCTTGTTGCCATTGAGGAGCGACCTGCCCTTGCTGTTTTTGCCGCCGGCCATCGCCTCCTCCGGGGACTCACGGGCCGAATGGCCCTCCTTGCCGCAGTTCCAGCACGCACCTTCCTTGGCGCTCTTCTTGCCACCGTCCTTTCCGCCACTTCCTCTGCTCCCGCTTCCGCCACCACGTGTTTTGGTGACGGGGGCCGATGAGGAAGACGAGGACTCCCCGCAGCTCCGGCGCTATGCCTCGTTGCGGATGTACTCTGCGACTGTGCCATAGGTAAGCTTGTCCTCCGCCCATCCTCTGAGGAAGGTAATGAGTGGGCCCCAACTACCAGGTAGGGTCATGAGGAGGGCCATCGCCTGCTGCTGTGTGTCGATCTTCCATCCCACGTCATTGCATTGCGAGGCGAGTGACTCGATCTGCTGCATGGCGGAGATGACATCATCTCCCTCCTCGATTCTCACCGTGAGGAGTCGTTTCATTGCGAATATTTTGTTCGCCAGTAACTTGGATTGATGGATGGAGAAGAGTTTTTGCCAAGCTTCGAGTGCCAGCTTGCAGCCCTGGAAGTAGCCCCACTACGACTCGGCCGTCCCGGACATCAGTAGCATGAGCGCCTCCATGTTCTTCTTTGTGAATGCCTCTTTCTGCGCTTCCGTCGCCGACACTTCGTCGAGGACTTCCTTTCCCATCATGACCTCAAGCAACCCCTTATGCACGAGGTGCAGCTCAAAGTGCCACCTCCATAGCTCAAAGCCTGGGCCGTCCACATACTTCTGGATGGGCTACGTCTTCTTCTGTGCCATGTGCGCAGCTGCTACGGGTTCTCAGAACTTCACGGCAATGTCCAAGATGACGATATCGTGCGCTACGGAAGGCGTGAACGTTGGAGGCAATCAAACCCGTGGACTCATAACCCTTTGTCAGGAGGATCCGCGTGGTGCGTTCCTGATGTTTGTCTGATCTTCTCCTTGGTGGTTTACGTCTTCTGTTTTAGGCGAATCTGAGACTGAGCGTGAGCTTTCTGGTCGCCTCACGCTATGTGAATAGGAATTTAGAGACAGTCAGTTTGCGAAGGGAATAACGTTGTTTTTGTGTTGTTTTGGACCATGGACATGATCACAACATTTGTAGTGCTAGTTATGATCTTTCTAACACACCAAACCGCACGCGATTTAGCTATGTGTAGCCTAAGTTAAGTTTGCCGAAGTGCAGGTCTCACCCACCACAGAAGGCTGACGCCGCCACTCGCTGTGGCGCCTTCCTTCACGTGCAAAGCGCCTTTCCCAAAGCGCAGATCCCATTCCACATGGTGTGGGGGTCCCCTACACTGTTTCCATGCACCCTCCCCACTTTTGGGTTGAGTTTGGTGATGGGGTGTGACGAGGTTTGATTCCTGTCCGCGGACCTGCAGTTAGCATTTTGACCAAGTCCACGACTAACAAAACGTAATGCTTAGTTTCGGACGCCGAGCCAAGATTTTGGTTAAGTCCCTCAGTAACAACCTGCACTACAGGATCCGGTGGAGGATCCACCTGATCAGGTGGATTATCCACCGGACGCCTCGGCAGGCCTTCCGGAGCAATTTCTCCAGATGGTATTTTTGTTACTCAATCCGGTCGATTATCCACCGGATTTCGAGCCGCAGCCGGCTCCCAGAGCCGCTGCACATACCCCAACTTTGGAAGGCCATATCTCTCTCGATACTTGTCTGATTCCGGCGAAACAACTTCCACCGGACTCAGCAACTCTTCAACTTTAACGGGCAATCATCCATTTTAGGATCCGAGCAATACTTGAGTCTCCAGATCCGCCGGCGCGGAGTTTCCACTTTCTGGCGGCTTGTCGGCGCCTCCCGGCACCGCACTTGGGCATGCGGAGGGGCAACTTTTCAGCAGAAACTAAATAAAGACACTAGTCCTCGATTTTCGAGGAAGTCGTAAGACAGACGCTAATGTATGTCTCACGAATTCCTCCCAATACACCCCCTCATACATTCACCTCATACAATCGGGAGGAGGAGGGGAGGGATGGACCGAGTGATGTGGACGGACCCGTCTTCTCCCCCCCCCTAAAACAACAAAGTGTATGAGGTGAGTGTATGAGACAGTGTTTTTTGGTGGATACAAAATATAGACACTACTGTATTATCGCGAGAGATTTACGTCCACTTCCACAAACACTCGCCTGATGCAATTCTTCGCTAGAGGAGGATGGATGGTTGGACTTGAATTTGGAACCGGAACCCACCCCTCCTATCACCACTGAAGTGCGTCGCATGAGTGCATATGCAAGCATAGTCTTCGCAGCATATGTCAAAGAAATTTGTACACAAGTGCAAGCCAGGAACATTCTTGGATATGTCATGAATGAAAGTAAACTATTGTATAGTGTAGCCAGATACACCTGTGAACAGCCGTGCGTCCTCTCATACACTCCCCACGTTCACTTGTGGAGTCGGCGAGAGGGGGGGGGGGGGGGGGGGGGGGGGGGGGGGGGGGGGAGAGGGTGGGGGAAGCAAACATAAGAAAAAGGTCGGACTGTACCGCTATAATTGGTCAGTCAAGACACCATAGATTTAGGTCCTATCACTTATAGGACCTTTTGAACTGTGAGACCAAGTCATGTGGAGCCCAGTGTGCTTAAAAAAACAAGATATATGTACTATAAACATTTCCAGCACGTTGAATTTCTAGAACTACATGACTTCATTAATAAATAAACCCAACTAATGGTAGACCAAGGGTTTTAGTAATTCAAACACTCATTCACCTTATTCCCATAGAAATATTCTGACTCATTTCTAAAACTTCCAAATTCATGGCTTACAAAATTTGTCAAGAAAGGAAAGGACCTTTGGATAATTTTACTAGAAATTTGCTTGATTTGTGATAATATACCTTATTTAAGTGAATGCAACTTCTTGGAAATGAGAATCATGGTGAGTTGCTTTTAAATGAAGTGTGAGTAGAAACATTGAACATTGTGTGGGTTGGAAGTTGCCACCTTCAATTTTTCAGGAATGACAAGTATAAAAATTTCTTTGTGTTTTCTCATGTATGGTGAAGTTTTATGTGCACTATTTGAGGGCTGTATGAATTTGGGGTGGTTGGTCCCAAATGCAACACAGCGACACCAAGCACCCATAACTGTAGCACAAACATGTGGAGGAGCACAAACCGACCCTCAATGCCCAAAAGCATTTTCTGGGTGAGGCAGCTAAGAGCATCTTCAGGTGCATTGCCCATGCAATGATTGACACTGTTATGAACGATTGCCACCAACGCAACTTCCAGGCGACTGGCGTTGGCACTGGTACGGTGCAAAACATGACCAACAATGGAATGGAATCTCGCCCAATCAACAGCAACACCGTACGTACCAGGAACCTGCTCCACAAGCACCATCAGGAGCAGTAGCACAAGCTGTACACGGGTCCATCCTGCCCAATCATGTGCCACAACACCCTGTGCAAGGAGCAGATGCTGCCAGTGCGCAGAATGTGCACTTTGGGGTGGTCATTCAGGATGACAAGACCACTGAGCAGACGGGGTAGGAGCAGCAACAAATCAACACAGACAGGACAAAAGGCCTCATGGGGAGGCCATGGACATCCAAAGGGGATTATACCACCATGCAAAAACCCAGGATGCAATCCTCCAAGAAGCAGTTGCTGAATGTTCTATGCGACTCCGCGCTGCACAGAAGACAGCTGCATCGGCGGCTGCACGATCCGCAGAGATGGGATATTGCCCACAGTTACCTGCAGAAAACTCTAGCTGCAGAGGACCAGCTACAACTGGACCAGCGACACCTCTCTCTCCACTGCCTCATTTTCCCCACATTCCTGACAATCAAGTGGATGCCCTAATGCAATGCCTCGTAGCTAATATCTTTGTCCTTGAGTATCTGCAGCTCCATCCTGAGATCACTGTGGAACTGGATGACGGTTTCCACGATGTGGATGCCCGCTTGGTGCCACTCAGAATCCAGCTCTGCTGTGAGCAATTGGCTCTCGGGGGAGCCTGGAATATTTTGAAGAATTGAGGCAGAAGCACACCCCCGCATCTTGCTTCATGAAGTCGACTGGGGATGGGCCCCACAACCTCTTGAACGCACATGGAGAGAAACTACCTATCACAAAGCCGTTTGCTGCACAGTGTGAGTCCTTGGCCGCAAGTTTCTTACTACCATTGACATGGGTGCCACGCATACAACGATTACCCTTCAGGTTGTAACAGCTGTGGGATGGGCGGATTGTGTGTCGTCCATTTGATGTGTTCTCAGTAACCCTTCTGGTGGTTTCAATGCTGGAGAAGGTGAAGTGCAGAATCTCTCAGTCGAGATCGGGACTGTTCATGAACCACTCACACTCCAGGTGACTCAGGCTCGCACTTACGACATGATAATTGGGGAATACTACCTTGTCCCACGCCAGGCCAGCCTCCTTCTCAGCCTTAGTTATTTGACTCACCTCAGTGAACGTGTCCCATGTATATGCTCTCATCACTGAGGGCTCCCGCACGGAAATCTCGACTGTGGCCGCTGCATACATTGACCAAGAGGACGCCTGCTGGAAAGATACTCTTATGCAGTACGGTACTTAAGGGTGCACACCAAATCCTGGGTTTGCGGGTCGGATTCGCAAATCCGGGTCCAAGATCCGGATTCGTGAATCCGAATCTGTAGAAAAAGATTCGTTCAAGATTCGCAAATCCCGGGTCCAAGTCCTTGGGGGTGGGGGGAGGGAATAGGGGAGGTGGGGGGCGGGGGGGAGGGGGGCGGACGTTAACATGAAATACCAAGGAGTCCAGGTCGACTCCTCGCTGAGCTAGCCCACGGGCTTTGCGGCGCATGCAACTTCCAGCCAGTGGCTGGAAGTGGCTCGCCGTGAATGCTGGAGCTGGCAGCCACGGGTGTTTCGGCAAGCACCCTGAGGCTCGAAGCCAGCCTCGGCATCGAGCCTTGAGAGGCTCGTCATTCTAGGACTGCCGAAGCAATCTGTGACCAGCAAACCACGCCAGGCTCGTAACCGAGCCTGAACCTCCTCGTCAGTTCAAACGCACGAATCAGTGCATTTGAACAGTCGCAAGGCATCTGTCAGTGCCCTGCCAGCAACGGCTGAAAAAAATTCTGCTACGACAGGGAGTCGATCTGGCTCACTTCGTTTTGTATTTTCACGTGTTGTGCTGAGCACATGGAACCGTGAGAGGATTCGCAAATCCACAAGGATTCGCGAATCCAGACCCGGATTTGCGAATCCGGGTCCAGGAACGGATTCGGAATCGCAGATCCGGATCCATCCTCAGATTCGCAAATCCGACCCGGTGTGCACCCTTAACGGTACTCCTGCTGAAACTCCACGGCTTGCACCGGAACCCTTAGCTAGGGAGGTTCTCCTGCATCCCATGAGACCCTATTCACCAAGGGAGCTTCCGCGCTTGGGGTCAGGACTTTCTGTTTAATTGGTTCTGCATGGACTTCCGCAGCCTCAACCACTAAATGTCGATGTTTAAGAGAAACACGAGATTCATTGCTGTTTTGCGGAGCTGGACGTCAAATCCGCATTCCATGCCATCCCATCCCTTTACACAAAAAATCCATTCCCAAAACTACGTTTTTCAGCCCATAAAGATTGTATGCATTCACATGCATGCTGTTTGGCCTCTGCAATGCAAGAGCCACCTTTCAGCGGGTCATGGAAGCCAATTTCTCCCACATCCTTGATGTCAGCTGCTATATTGATGATGTATTGGTGTCCGCTCATTCATTCACGGAACTCCTCTCCTCCCTGGCTGATGTGTTTTCTATCCTCCAGCATATCAACCTGAAGCTAAAAGCAGCCAAGTGCATCATTGGCATGGAACAGATGAATATTCTTGGCTTTTTCATGAGTGCAAAAGGAATCACCATTAATCCCGAGAAATTTGCGATGGTGAAGAAGTGGAAGCAACCAACTTCAGCTACACAGGTCAATATCTTCCTTGTATTTTTCTCCTTTTGTCACCGTTTTGTCTACAACCACGCCAATTTGTCAGACCCCTGCAACAGCTCACGCACCAGGATGCAAAATTCCTCAAAGTAGTGGCTTGTTAACAAGCTTGGGAGAAAATCAAACTCCACCTTGTTCCAACACCAATGCTAGAGTTCCCTGACTTCAACCTACGATTCGTTATCACGAACGATTGGTCGCAAGAAGGCATAGACACCATCGTGTCCTAAGAAACGGAGTGGAAATTGCAGAGGGTGATCGCCTATGCAATCCGTAGCCTTAATGGCACAGAAATCAAATACCTTCCATTCAAGGGTGAGTATCTTGCTTCCTTTGATTTCTCAGCCACTTTTATGACTACATAGAAAATGCAAGCCCTTCATGATCTACGTGGATTACCAGTCTCTACAGTGGTTAATCACGGTGAAAATTCACGAAGACACCATGGAAAGTGGGCCTTCCTCCTCCAGGGCCTCAGCCAGCTCTGGCCAACCGCCATGTGGATGCCCTGAGCTGTCTTCTACGTGAAGGATGGCTGGAGTCAACCGCTGACGCTACGGAACAGGATGTCTCCACAGCGGCTGTTTCCCCTCCTGCCGGAGTGGACTTCGAGTGGGAGGACGTCGCCCTTGAACTCACCATCTACAAAGTACAACTGGCTTGCCAGCCTCTCCACGTGGCTCTCAATGGTCACATATCTATCTCCCCTCAGCCACTGCCTTCTTCTCCTGAGTCCGCAAAAGCCAGCCTTTCCCTGTCTCCTTTCACCTCATCTTTGCCCTCTACCTTCATCTGCATATCCCACCAACCACGCGCAGATGTGGACTCACCAGGCGCCTACCACATGCCTCGCAGATCCAGAAATGGATTTGAGTCCCTGAAAGCGCGGGATGCCTGGGAACGCCTGCAGACCAATCCAGCCACTGCTGAATGATGGGGCACAACAGCTCCATCCCGGCCTCGTATAACTCCTTGCACGTCCTCCTGTATCCCACCTGCTCCATCCCCTTCGGTTGCCACAGCCCCCACTTCTTCCTCTTGTAACCCATGGGTCTCCGCCCTTTTTCATGACCCCTTACTCCCAACAAAACTGGTTGGAGACCTCATTCTCCATCGCCGTGCCGCAGACACCCTTTCACACGTTTTCACTTCTTCAAACACCAGCCCCACGACTACGGGCCTCAGCCTGACATGCACGACACCATGCACCACTGGCGTCCGCCATCTCCACCTCTGCATCTGTGACCACCAGGATGATGCCGCCAGTACCCTGCAGACTGGGCTTCTCCGGTGCAAACCCACATCCCTTCGGACACCACTTCCACTAGCTGTTGCGGTCTCTGTCCCTTGGTGTTATGCATGGATCTACGGTTGGAAGTCTGTGGCAATAGTCGACACTGGAGCCACACATACCACAGTTGCCATGGGAGTGGTCCGCACTCTTGGCCTCACTTATTTCATCAGCCCAAGTCCACTGCAGTTTCCTCTTGCCTTGGTGAACATCGATGGGCCAGGCAGACAGATCAACATGTTGCCCATCCAGGTTGCCCATGTTCATGTATCATGCACTATCCAAGTAAACGTGGCGTGGATGTATAGAAATTTGCACGTGGTGGACTATCTCGCGACGCTCCAGGCGAGTACATCAATGGGGGAAGGCATTCTTAGCCCCATTTTGCACAGTGGTATTGCATTATTTACGCGAGTTTTCACTTCAACTCTGCCCAGACATATGCCCCATGACTACTCTGCCACCGCACTTGGCCTTCAGTCTTCCCATGGACAGTGACCGTGCGGATGCACACACGCTGGTACCACGCTCACTGTGAGGGGGGGTGCACTTGGCACATTAGTGTCCGCTGTGCTTAGAGCACAAGCAGCATAAAGAACCATAGCAGAAGTTGGCCACCAGCCAAAAACTTGTTCCGTGGGACCACTGGAGGTTGCCAAGCAGGATCCATGACAAGCACCCCAGTAGGACAGGACAAGCCCGTGAAACCAACTAAGGACATTGAGGACATGTAGCTGGTTATGCAGTCTGCAGCGGAAGGTATCAGCACCAAGGTAACAGCTTCCGGAAGGGAGCCCGGTGGGAGGGATTTTCTGCCTTGACCATCTTAAAAACCAAAAAAAAAAAGGGGTATCAGCACAATGAATGTGCATGAGGACATCCCTCACGATGATGAGATTTCCGGCAAGAGCGCTGGAAAAGGGGAAGAGGGAGAAGAATGGCAGTAGTGGATGGCTCGTGCTATCTTTTGCTGCAAGTGGAGATGCAAGCCACACCGCGGAATGAAATCAATGTTCTGAAAGACGGGTGGCCTCATGCTTCCTACCAAATGACCACAGAAACTGTCACATGGTCCATGGAAGCACGCCGCCTGTGGTTGATGGAATCTGCAGGAGTTCTGGTGCTGCTGATGGAGACTCATGTGTTTGCCTACTCCACCACTGAGAAACACTCTATGTGGTTGCCCAGGGCATGATGGATCTGGTTGATAAGCCTGTGGAGGCCGCGAGATTATGGTGGAAGGAAGTGCAGAAAGACACCACTGACAGGCCTATCAGCCGCTATCATCATCTACTTGTGGAACTGGCCAGATCATTCCTCCTACAACTACACCACGACTGCAATGGCGAACATTATCTGCCCATGTTGGACCGCGCTGACCCTGTGCAATGGCGCTGAGACTTCCACCTCAACGTCATCATGGGGAAATGGTGGAAACAGGATCCGTGCAAGAGTGGGGCAATTTTGAAAATTTGCCCCTCCGCATACCCAAGTGGGGCGCCGGGAGGCGCCGACGAGCCGCCAGAAAGTGGGAGGACCGCGCTGGCGGATCTGGCGACTCGAGTATTGCTCCGATCCAAAAAATTGATGATTGCCCCATAAATTTGACGAGTTGTTGAATCCGTTGGAAGTTGTTTTGCCAGAATCGGACAAGTATCGAGGGAGATATGCCCTTCCAAAGTTGGGGTGTGCGCAGCGGCTTTGGGAGCCGGCTGCGACTTGAAATCCGGTGGATAATCGACCGGATTGAGTAACAAAAATACCATCTGGAGAAATTGCTCCGGAAGGCCTGCCGAGGCGTCCGGTGGATAATCCACCTGATCAGGTGGATCATCCACCGGATCCTGTAGTGCAGGTTGTTACTGAGGGACTTAACCAAAATCTTGG
The DNA here is from genome assembly GCA_023375785.1 of Penium margaritaceum. Lineage (NCBI taxonomy): Eukaryota > Viridiplantae > Streptophyta > Zygnematophyceae > Desmidiales > Peniaceae > Penium > Penium margaritaceum. Next base: position 67,451 of record SZWC01009373.1, on the reverse strand, counting down.
CTCGGCGTCCGAAACTCAGTATTACGTTTTGTTAATCGGGGACTTAGTCAAAATTCTAACTGCAGGTCCATGGACAGGTTTCGAACCTCGTTACACCCCATCACCAAACTCGACCCAAAAGTGGAGGAGGTGCGTGGAAACAGTGCAGGGGACCCCTACACCATGTGCAATGGGATCTGCACCTTGGGAAATGCGCTTCGCACGTGAAGGAAGGCGCCACGGCGAGTGGCGGCGTCAGGCTTCTGTGGTGGGTGAGACCTACGCTTTGGCAAGCGTAACTTGGGCTACGCTTGGCCAAATCGCCCGCGGCTTGGTGCATTGAAAAGCTCATGACTAGACCTATAAATGTTGTGATCATGTCCATACTCAAAACCTAATGCAAAATTGCGTTAATTCCTTCGCAAAAGTAACTGTCTCTAAAATTCCCACTCACATAGCGTGAGCCAACCAAAAAGCTCACGCTTAGTCTCAGATTCGCACAAAAGAGAAGACGTGAACCACTAGAGACGATCAGACAAACGTCCGGACCACACCACGCGGATTCCTCCTGACAAAGGGTTATGGGCCCAGTGGTCTGATAGCCTCCATCGTTCACGTCTTCCGCAGCGTACGGGATCGTCATCTAGGACGTCTACGTGAAGTTCTGAGAACCTGTCGGAGTAGCAGCTAAGCACATGGCACAAAAGGAGACGCAGTCCATCCGGAAATATGTGGGCATCCCAGGCTTTGTCAGGAGGTGGCACTTCAAGTTGCACCTCACGCATAAGGGGCTGCTTGAGGTCATGATGGGAAAGAAAGTCCTTGACGAAGCGACGACGATGGAAGCACAGAAGGAGGCCTTCATAAAGACGAACACGGAGGTGCTCATGCTGCTGATGTCCGTGACGACCGAGTCGCAGTGGGGCTACTTCGAGGACTGCAAGCTGGCACCTGAAGCTTGGCAAAAACTCTGCTCCATCCATCAATCCAAGTCGCTAGCGAACAAAATATTTGCAATGAAGTGACTCCTCACGGTAAGAATTGAGGAGGGAGATGATATCATCTCCGCCATGCAGCAGATCGCGTCGCTCCCCTCGCAATGCAATGGCGTGGGGTGGAAGATCGACACGCAGCTGCATGCGATGGCCCTCCTCATGGCCCTACCTGACAGTTGGGGCCTACTCATCACCGTCTTCGGAGGATGGTCGGAGGACAAGCTCACCTATGGCGCGGTCGCAAAGTACATCCGCAACGAGGCGCAGTGCTGGAGCTGCGGGGAGTCTTCATCTTCCTCATCGGCCCTCGTCATCAAAACGCGTGGTGGCGGAAGTGGGGGCAAAGGAAGCGGCGGAAAGGGCGGCACCAAGAAGGGCGCCAAGAAAGGTGTGTGCCGCAACTACAGCAAGGAGGGCCATTGGGCCCGTGAGTACACAGAGGAGGCGAAGGCCGGCGGCACAAACAGCAAGGGCATGTCACTCCTCAACGGCAACAAGAACCACTTCCTCAAGAAAGCCAACAGGCGGTGCCTGGATTCCGGGGCCGAGGAGCACACCCAGGTACGAGAAGTCCTCCAAGTCGATGGTGGTCGTAAACGACAAAGTCGAGCCGGCGGCCGGCCAAGACGATGTGGAGGTAGAAGTCGTGGTGGGCGGTAAGGAGCTATGCACAATCCGTGATGTGCAGCACGTCCCCAGCCTGGCTGACATCCTGAGTGTCAACCGCTTGATGGACAAGGGGTATGAGGTGCTCTTCCGCAGGAATGGTGCAGTGGTGCACATCAACGGTGACGGCAAGGTCGTGCTTGAGGCCAAGCGTGAGGACGGTCTCTGCATCGTGGAGACCAAGGTGGTCCCCGCGGCATCGGATGCAGCAGACTCGCAGGAGCGCATCGTCAATATGGCCAAGGGAGGAAGCGCTGATTTGAAGCTCTGGCACCGACGGTTGGGGAATTCGGCGGCCGCAATTGTTAAGGAGATGGCAAAGCGTGAGATGGTATGCGGCCTCGTCATCGACAGTACAACAGACGCAGCAACAGATGTAGCAGCGCATAAAAAGTGCAAGCCTTGCATTTTGGGCCAGGCATGGCGCAAGCCGTTCAACGAGAACAAGGCTCGCACGAAGGACTTGCTGGAGGTCGTGCACAGCGACACGTGTGGACCGTTCAAAACGCCGTCAAACGATGGCTTGAGATACTTCGTCACCTTCATTGACGACTGCAGCAGGAAGCTCTACGTGTACTTCATAAAGCAGAAAGGTGAGGTCCTGGACCGGCTGAAGGAGTACGTCGCAGCGGTGGAGAGGCAGACTGGCCGGAAGGTCAGAGTGCTATACAGCAACAATGGCGGAGAGTACGTGGGCTGCAGCGGGTGGATGAAGCAGCAGGGCATCAAGTGGGAAACCACTACGCCGTACTCGCCACAGTCCAACAGAGTGGCAGAGCGGGTAGACGAGACGCGGCTCAACATGGTGCGGACCATACTTGTGGATGCACGGTTGCCACGAGGGTTCTGGGCGGAGGCTGTGCGTACAACGAGCTACACCATCAACCTCACCCCAACAGCGGTGCTGAAGGGTAAGGGCGGTTGGAAGACGCCGCAGGAGGTTTGGAGCGGGCGCAAGCCAAACGTCGTACACCTGAAAGTGTTCGGGTGCAAGGCACACGTGATGGTGCAGGCGACACAACGACGCGACAACAAGCTAGAACCACGGGCGAAGCCGTACTTGTTCCTCGGCTACGAGAGCGTGCAAAAGGCATATCGGCTCTAGGACCCATGCACGCAAGAGATCATTCGCAGCCGTGACGTCAAGTTCGACGAACAGCACAGCTTCAGCAGTAGCAGCAACAACACGAGCGTCAGGAATACTCTAAAACACGGGAGTGGTTCCAACTCCTTGACTACAAGGAGGAGCTGGCGGACGCGGAGGTCGATGATGCGGCGTCGGAGCGCGGCTGTGCAGCAGATGCAGCAGCCAACGTGGAGGACTCCGACAATGATGAAGCTGGGCTGGAGATCGAGCGGAATGATCCATCGAAGGAGGCACCGTGGGTGCCGAAGCGCGCACTCCCGGCCGAGTTTGCGTCGGGCGTCGGAGAAACATCCTCCGGACGCGCCGCCCGTCCGGTTGATAGTTCACCGGAGTGGGAGGGATCCTCAGGGAGCCGTCCGATTGATGATTCACCGGAGCGGGCAGAGTTGGAAGGATCATAGCAGAGCGACGAGACGCCACCAAAACTGCCACGCCGCAGCGGGAGGCAGCAGAGAGTGGGGAAGCGTTTTGACACAGGTACTAGTCGATGAATTGGCATGACGTGGTGCATGCTTGCTGCATCAACAGAGCCGACAACCGTGCAAGAGGCACTTGCGTGGCCCAAGGGGAAGCAGTGGGACGCCGCCATCAAGTCGGAGTTGGCGTCCATTGCTAAAAACGACACGTGGCAGCTGGTTGACAGGCCGAAAGACGCCAAGGTCATCGGCTCCAAGTGGGTCTTTAAGACCAAGTTCACAAAGGAAGGTGTGGTTGACAAGTACAAGGCGTGGCTCGTGGCGAAGGGGTACGCACAACACAAGGGCAACCACTACGGTGAGACATTCGCCCCCCGTCGCCAAGTTCACAAGCATCCGGGCGATCCTTGCGGTGGTAGTCGCGAAGGACATGGAGCTCCACCAGATGGACGTAAAGACGGTCTTCCTCAATGGCATCATTGACAAAGAAATCTACATGGAGGTGCCTGAGGGGGTGGAGGCACCGGAGGGCAAGGTGTGCAAGCTGCAGAAGTCCTTGTACGGGCTAAAGCAATCGCCCGATGCTGGTACCAACAGATGGATAACTTCATGGCACAACTCGGCTTCAAGCGCTGTGATGCGGATCACAGTGTGTACGTGCAGCACAACAAGAAGCTCCATCAGATTTTCGCACTCTACGTGGACAATCTGATCTTGTGCTCCTCAAACCTGCTGAGCCTACAGCAGTCAAAATAGCAGCTGAGCAGCAGGTTCCAGATGTTGAACATGGAGGAGCTGGAGTTCTACCTCGGGGTGAACATTACGCAGAACCGGAGGGCGCGCACGCTTGAGCTGGAGCAGGCCAAATACGTGGCCGAGGTGCTGAAGCGGTACAACATGGAGGACTGCAAACCAGTGTGCAATCCTGTCTCCACGACCAGTGAACTAAGTGTGGCAATGACACCGCAAACAAAACAAGAGCGGGAGGATATGGCAGGGGTGTCCTACCAATCGGCGGTGGGCAGCCTCATGTACGCCATGGTGGCGACTGGACCAGACCTGGCCTATGCGGTGGGCCAAGTGAGCAGGTACGTGGCCGATCCAGGGCCACTACACTGGCAGGCGGTCAAGCGCATCCTCCGCTACCTGCAGGCGACGCAGCACGCGCGCCTGAGGTTTGACAGCAAAGGGCGGGTGGACCCTTTGCGTCTGGTCTGCTACACGGATGCAGACTACGCTGGGGATGTGGACAAGCGCAAGTCCACATCTGGCTACGTGTTCTTCCTCGCTGGTGTAGCTGTCGCGTGGTGCAGCAGGAAGCAGGACAACGTCGCCACCTCCATAGTGGAAGCAGAGTACATCGCGCTGGCGGAGGCAGTCAAGGAGGCGGTGTGGCTCCATAGGTTGCTGGGGGAGCTGGGTATGCCGCAGCAGGAGCCTACAGTAGTGCAAGAGGACAACACGGGATCCATCTCGCTGACCAACAATCCGACGAAGCATAGGAGGATGAAGCACATCGACGTGTGTTATCACTGAGCCGCCAGAAGGTTGAAGGTCTGCGCCGACGGATCTGGCAACTGGAGTATTGCTCGGATCCTAAAATGGATGATTGCCCCGTAAAGTTAACGAGTCACTAAATCCGGTGGAAGTTGTTTCGCCGGAATCAGACAAGTATCGAGGGAGATATGGCCTTTCAACGTTGGGGTGTGTGCAGCGGCTCTGGGAGCCGGCTGCGACTCGATATTCGGTGGATAATCGACCGGATTGAGTAACAAATATACCATCTGGAGAAATTGCTCCGGAAGGCCTGCCGAGGCGTCCGGTGGATAATCCACCTGATCAGGTGGATCATCCACCGGATCCTGTAGTGCAGGTTGTTACTGAGGGACTTAGCCAAAATCGTGGCTCGGCGTCCGAAACTCAGTAGTACATTTTGTTACTTGGGGACAGTCAATATTCTGACTGTAGGTCCATGGACAGGTTTCGAACCTCGTTACACCCCATCACCAAACTCGACCCAAAAGCGGGGGAGGTACGTGGAAACAGTGCAGGGGACCCCTACACCACGTGCAATGGGATCTGCGCCTTGGGAAAGGCGCTTCACACATGAAGGAAGGCGTCACGGCGAGTGGCGGCGTCAGGCTTCTTTGGTGGGTGAGACCTGCGCTTTGGCAAGCGTAACGTGGGCTATGCTTGGCCGAATCGCACGCAGTCTGGTGCGTTGAAAAGCTCATGACTAGCCCTATAAATCTTGTGATCATGTCCATACTAAAAAACTAATGCAAAATCGCGTTATTTCTTTTGTAAAAGTGACTTGTCTCTAAAATGCCTGCTCACATAGCGTGAGGCGACCAGAAAGCTCACGGTCAGTCTCAGATTCGTACAAAAGAGAAGACGTGAACCACTAGAGACGATCAGAAAAATGTCGAGACCACACCACGCTGATTCCTCCTGACAGGCAACCTCTTGCTGTCTCTCCTGGGAAGGGCGGGGGCCCTGGAGGGAGTCTGTCTCCACGTGGTTTCTTGAGCACAACACTCATCTGCTGGATGAGGAGGAGCACAAGAGCATCATCAAGAATATCCACACTTACCTCATTCGCTTGTATGGACACCTCTCTTCCAAAGAGCTCAAAGAGTTGTTGACCGTGGTGCTACAGTATGTCACAGAAAAGGCAGCCACAGTCAAGAAGCGGGAGAAGTGGCCTGCCATGATCAACGCGGAACCATCCATACCCCAGGGTGCAAGAGCAAGGCGTACGGAAGGAACAACTCCCAGGGTGAAGAAGGCAGGATCCGGGCACAAGACAAAGGAAATGGAAAAGAATAGAATGCATGATGTGCAGCTGATGACACGTGAAAGTCCAAAGGTTCCAAATGGCGTCGGCTGGGGAAGGAGTCCAGAGACAAATAGAACGGACGGTGGGTGTGGAACCTGGGGAGCGGGCCGCAACGACCGTGGCTGAGGCTGGAGCAACAATGAGGGCAGCGAATGCACCAAGAACGGTAGCGCCAGCAGCCATCACCACTGAACCTGCTAAGAATGCTGTGGCGGAGAGTGGCAAGGATGATGCAACTACTTTGCCGGTGACATGAGCAGGAGCCTAAGAGACACAAGCAGCAGTGGTGGTGGCCACCACATTGGAAGTTGTGAAGAAGGCAGTAGTAGGAGATGGTAGGGAAGAAGCAACAGCTGCACCAACTGCGCCAGGCACGGAAATAGCAGAATCAGCCACCATGACCACAGCTACAAAAGACAAGGCGGTGCATAGCGGGATGGGAGAAGCAGCTGTCGCGGAAACTGCACCAACACAAGAGCAGACAGGGATAGTAGTACCTGAGATATCCACTGCAGTGCAAAAGAAAGTGGAAGGAGTAACAGGTGGAAGGGTGGCATAGAAAGCCACCATTGAGGCAAAAATCTATGCTCAAGATGCAGGACAGGGAGGAGACCCACCAGCATCCACAGAGCCTGCCGCAGCACCCGAGTGGAAGGAAGCTGAGACCTCGCGTGACAAGGAGGAGGAGGAGGAGGAAAGGCACGAGGGAGCCAGAAAAGGGACGGAGGAAGAAGAGGCGTATGTGGAGTGCCAACGGGAGGGAAGGATCCCTGGTGCCGCAGAGAAGGAGAATCACAGGAGTAGGACCAACCACCAGCAGAAGCTCACCAGACCCTGGGGAAGAGAGAAGGTGCAGAGAGTGAGGCGCCAAAAATGAAGAAGCAGTGAAGGACGAAAGGCAAGGAGGCTTGCTCTTTTGCCTTCACATTGCGGACGACATTCAGCAGGGAAGAAGTGGCACAGATGGTTCAAGAAAAACTGGATAAGGCACTGGCCATACAAATGGATGATATTCGGAATAGCACCGCCAGCAGCCAGAAAACTTGCCCCATCCACTGACCCGCAGGAGCTGGATCCTGGGCCCCTGTTGACATTGACACCGGCACAAGAGAAAATTCACCCACCAGGAGTGTAGTATTTCAGTGAAGAGGGTCTGCCAACGGTGGCAGTGGGACTCCTGCCTGTGGCAGTTATACCTTCGGAGTGGAAGCAGAAAGTCAAGGATGGAAGACAAGAAAAGAATGAAGAAGTGTGGGATCTTTGAACCAGGACCAGGCAAAAACACAGTCAACATCACTGATGCAGAAGAAGAACTGACAGTAGGACAACGGTTGGCAAAGTAGACAGTGGAGGCCAAGCAGAAGCAGCCACTACCGCAGCCGTGGAAAAAGATAAATGAGTGGAGTCCCTCTACACGGGAACTAAAGGACCAGGGCTTATCTTTTGTATTGCCATGGCTGGAAATTGGAGTCAATTTCCAGAATAAAATTACAATAAGGGAAATCTGTGGAAGTTGGAGCAATTTTTTCAGCAGCAGCAGAAGGAGGTGGAGAAGGCAAGAATTGCAATAGAAGCAGTGGTATGAGAAGGGAAGAAGAAGAAGAAAGAAAAAGGAAACAAATTGGACCTGGATTCCATACCGGGAAGAGAAGAAAAGACTGAGGAAAACCCACAGAAGGATGCGGACTTTACGGAGACCAAGAGAGGGCCTCGGGAAAGGCAGGTTTGCAGCAGCGGTTGGGATGCCACCTGGAACACTTGCAGAATTCGCATGAGCATGCAAGAGAGCTCTTCAGAGAGCTGAAAGAAAAGCATGGCATCACCTACGATCGGAAGAAGCCGGAAGAATTGGCACGTGCCACTGAAAAGAACATGTAGGAAGATGGCCGTCTCTGGAAGAAGGTGAACAAGGAATAGGGTTTTTGTGATGTCTGGGTTCTCCTGCCAAATATTCAGAAGCTCGTGGTACAAACCAGTCACAAGCACGACCATATGGGTGCTGATAAACTCACACAACGCTTTCTCAAACAGGTTTACATCTTTGACCTGAAAAAAACTGTGACGCAAGTCACGCACGAGTGCTCACCTGTTTCACTTTGCGCAAACCTGGTACATGAGACAAGCACCCTTTTATCCCCACTCCATGCGGGGACCCCATAAATTGCATCTACATTGATGGCCATGGACCCAGAATCCATTAAATAAGCAGACAATCTGGGTGGCCGCAGTGGATCATTTCACCAAGTGCATCTTTAGATGTGAGTCACCCAACAAGATCTTTGCAAAGGCCGCGTGGTTCATCTGGGGGGAGATATCCCATGAGTGTGGTGAATGTAGCATCGTGTATAGCGACAACGGCACTGAGTTTCAAGAGGAGTTTGTGGGGCAGATGTAGAGATGGGGTGCAGGACACGTGCACTGGGGGAGGTGCCGGCCGGAGTGGCGAGGGCTAGTGGAGTAGATACATGAGATGCTGGAGAAGCACGAGGTGCACGAGGTGCAAGAGGTGCACGGGGTGCAAGAGGTGCACGAGGTGCTATTGGAGCAGTATAAGCAGCGTGGGAGGCAAATTAGGTGGAAATGTTGAAGCGGGCGGCGCATTACCTCAACACTACCCCAGTCGCTGCCAATTCATTCTCCTCGCACCTGCTGATGTTTGGTCAGGCTCTGCGGAGCTGCCTTCAGATGCCACAGCAGCCCCTGACCCTTCCGGCCAGGGACTTGAAGGTGAAGCAAGCGGATGAGGAGAAGGTCACAGCGGGCGAGATGACAAGGGGGGAAATGGAGCAGCAGAAGGGGGAACGGCGGGACACATTGGTGCAGGAGTGGTTATCAGAGTGAGAGAAACAAAATGAGGCAATGAAACTTGAGGTCAGCATCCGCACCTCTGTTTCAGCAAACTGTCCCAGTGACTTGAATAACAAATGCATCCATAAGACCAGAATCTGCACCTGTGGCCGGCAGGAGCTCACACTCCTACCCATGTACAGAGTTTTGTCTCCTGCCAGACGCCTGGTCCGCACACCTCCACGAACTGCAAAACAAGCTGCCACCAAATCAAGACCCATGAGGGTGAATGCCTGCAGAAACATTTCAGCTGCGGAGTGCTGACATTCTGCCGGATGTGCAGCTGCTGGCGAACGCACCAGAGGTAGTCAGGAAAATGTCAAAAGCAGAGGAAGAGCATGATACAACAGCAGCACAAAATGCAGAAGGTGTAGGGGCAGAACCGTCAAAACTGGAAGAGGCACAAGAGCCAAGGACGGTGACATTATCGGAGGAACGTGGACAGACAGGAGAAAGAAAAAATTGGGCCACCTCACCCTGGGAGGCACGAGCGAACACTGGTCCATGCCATGCGTGCAGGCTTCCAAATCTTGGTGAAGGTAACAACGTGGTCTGCAGCCATTGCAGGAATGTGGTGTACCAAGGCTCCCTTCATTGCCTCCTAAAGAAGCATCCCTGGCGGATGAACCGCCAGGGAAGAGGGGGCCGGAAGTAGAAATGACAGTTGGGAAGAAGACAAGAATGAAGAGGAAAAGGGTGTGGAAGGAGAAAGTGAGGAGGATCGTCCTTCAGACATGTAGATGACCCCGCCGGATGAAGAGGAGATGGGAGAAGAATATGAGGTGGGTGTAGAGGGACTGGCGGAAGAAGAAGAAGAGGAAGAGGAAGAAGAGGAAGAAGAGGAAGAAGAGGAGAGCAAGGAAAGACAGCGGGATCGCCGAAAGTAAAAGGGTGAGTCTACAGTATGCTTTTGACCCTGCACAGTCCTTGCATGTGAAAATAAAGCAAATGGCTCAGAATCGGAATGAGGACAAGCAGCATTGCTACAATTTTAGGTGAGAATTCGGAGGGGGAGCTGACAAAAATGGCGTACTGGTCTGGTGCCATTTTCCACACAGTAACAGGGAGCTCTAGAAAACCATCAACAAAGAATGAAGCAAGCAGGTGGAATCAAAGGTCTTCACTTGCAGAATGGTGGTGAAATCCACAGGAGACCAAGTCTGCCACTCTTGCTACCGCCGGATGAGGGAACATGTGGACAGTGATGAGGAAGGAGAGGAGGAAGTGCTGAATATGTTTTCCCCTTGTTCAGTGTTGCAGGAAGGATCAGGAATGCTGTGCCCCTTGTGGAGGTATGAAAACTGGATCTGCTGTAGGGTGACTCAACTATGCTCTATGTCATGTGAGATATGACCTATGAGTACACGATGTGGTTGACTGGTTCACTTTACCGATTTGTTGATTCGGCCAAGCGAGAGGTCATGAGTTCAATCATGGCCCCATGCAAATCTTGGTTGTGAAAGAAACTTACAAGAAAGAAAGTACATAGCTTCTTGGAAGCTACACGGTTGGTCTGTCACCTTGGCACTAGGATGCTTATGTGTGAAGCCCACAGTGTAAGTCTATTGGTGATGTGTGTGGGTCACGCGAGTGCTCAGGAATATGCTTTTGAGTTCTAGGACTTGACAGACAGCTATAAAAGGAATTGTCTTGCATGCTCATCAATTAACCCTTTCTTGATTCTCTCTTGGATTTTGGCAACTTGAGATGTAATGCTAAGGTGCTTGTACTCTTGAAAGGTGAAGTGTATACCTGATTACGTTTGGGGTGCATAACACATGCCAGGAAAGGAAGAAGGTGTAAAAACCTTTATGAGCTTTTTGGTTTCGCGACTTCTCTGCCACAGTTAGTTCAATAGCTAACAAAGGATTATGGGCTCTCGCCTCTGGTTGAAGAAGTTTCACGCACGCAAACGCTCAGTCACAAGAATTGAGAGGGGTTGTGCTCTCATCCAACATGTCTATTTGTACGTCAACATTAGCGGTTGCATAGTTGAAGTGGCCGCGTATGCCAAACTAGGCAAGGTGTTCCAGTCCTTCTCACTTGCCAACAGTCTTTTCATTCCATAAAATCTCATCAGGATGAGGCTAGGTGAAGGGCACAATGTCTACGCCTTTATGCAGAAGCTTTCGACGCTCTTACAAACAAGCCACTGGTAGGGGGTGGGAAGTGAAACCCAATGTGAAGGCTATGATATTTCTCATGAAGTTGCCAGAGAGCTGGGGTCCTATGACCGTGGTGATTGGAGGGTGAACTGAAGAACTTGTTTCATGTACCACTGTCTTAGAGTACGTGCAAAATGAATCCATGCATCACAGCAGGAGTGAAGCAAACATGGATGCCTTTGCCTCACAAAGTAGTGGTACCATCTGCAATACCTCCTCCTTTGGCTACAAAGGAAGCAACAGCACCAAAACAGTGGAAGGGGTCCAAAGCGCCAAGGAAACTGCCATAATTGTGAAAATGTTGGACACTGGGCTCAAGAGTACGGGGCACCCAAGAAGGAGGGAGGATACAAGGATGACTGGAGAGGGAGAAATGGCGGATAGGATCCTATGAGCTATTGAATGATATGCACCTTGTCCACTAGCTAGCTGGCTGGCTGGACGGACACAAAAGGCATGCACTGTTGTACGGAGTACGTCCCCTTGGTCTGTTCTGAGATAGGCCAGGAATGCACTGCCCGTAATGGGCATGTCCCTGATGGAAACTGGGGCAGCCCTCAGGGAGGTGATCAGGCTCACCAAGAGCCGCCTAGGCAGGACCAACTATTTGTGAGAGAGAGAGTTGCAGGTTGCACAGACAGAAATTACGGAAGCGAATGTAGGTTTGCAAAGAACGCGAATGTCTGAATCGACTCTTGAGTGAGCAAGTACATTAGCACAGCTTTCTAACGAGCCTAAGTACACCTCATTTGGCACATGGAGCTGGAATAACCACTCTGTCAAAGTACACATCCTAGCACACTCCTAGCCTAGCGGGATGAGCGACAGTCACACTCTCCCACAAGAGAATTACCATCCCTGCCATGTGCACAACCAATAATCTTGGTGAGGACCTTCCTTAAAGCTCCCTGAAGGTCCTCCTGCCATCTTTCTACCTTGTGGGCCACTCCAAACCTCCCTGGCCAATAATTGTGACCGTCATTGGTGCTGGTAGTGCAGGAGCCGTCACTTGAACCGGACCCACTACCACCAAACCTTGAAAATCCATATCTCCCTCAAACGGACTCCGAATCGAGTTCCATAAAGTGCTACAGAAAGAGAAAAACATCATCTATTCACTGTTGTGACCTGATGATTTGTATCGAGCAATCCACTTTGTTCAGTTTTTGGTACCCCATCCAACATTCTCCCATTTTGCGAGACTAAAAATCACACAAGTCCACACTGTCCCCTCAGCTTCTGAAAATGGTGCGCTGCCAGCGGCTTGGTAAGGAAGTCTGCCAGCATCATGCTTGAAGGGCAGAACTTGATCTGCACCACCTGCTGTGCCACGATTTTGCGGATGAAGTGATATCGAAGGTCAATGTGCTTGATGCGGGCGTGCAACTCTGCCTTCTTGGTCAGAGCAATGTCGCTCATGTTGTCACAGTAGATTTTAGTCGCTATGGTCTGCTGCTGTCCAAGGCTTTCTAGCAGCTCACGCAGCCACACGGCTTCCTTTGCTGCTTCACTCAAGGTAATGTACTCAACTTCGGTGGAGGACAGGGCGAACCACTCTTGCTTCTTACTCCTCCAACTGATTGCACCTCCCCCGAGTACAAACACAAACCCACTGGTCGACCTCCTTGTGTCCAGGTCACCTTCCCAATCTGCATCGCTGTAGCCGATGAGAATGGGGCTGTTGTTGCCGTTGAAGGTGAGACAAAGGCTGCTGCTGCTGTCAAGGTAGCGCAGCACGCGCTTGACCGCCTCCCAATGCGACACGCCCGGATTTGCGCAAAACTTGCTGAGCACTCCCACTGCTTGGCTGATTTCGAGGCGCATGCCACCTGCTGCGCACATGAGACTCCCAACTATTGCTTGGTACGGCACTGCTTCCATGTGGCTGCTCTCTTGCATGCCGCGGGGAGTCTGCGTCATGCTCAGCTTCGCTCCCACTTCCAGTGGTGTTGCGGCCTTGCGCGCTCCTGCCATGTTGAAGTGCTTGACGATGTCGCTCACGTACGTGCTCTGCGACAAATCCAAATTCAGCTACTGCCAGTCGCGCTTGACCTGAAGGCCAAGGTAGTAGCTGAGCTCTCCCATGTCTTTCATGTCAAACCTGGCAGCAAGAGACTGCTTCACATCGTCCAAAAGAGACTTGGCGTCAGATGCAATGAGCAGATCATCAAGACAGCAAGATGATGACCTGGCTTGCCTCTTGCGTGCGCCCATAGACTACATGGTCAGCTTCACTGCGCACAAAGCCAAGGCCTGCCAGCTGCTCATCCATCTTGTGGTACCATGCTCGGGGGGCTTGCTTCAGGCCGTAGAGGGCCTTCACAAGCTTGCACACCAAATCCTCCTTTCCCTCCACCACATACCCCTCCAGCTGCTCCATTTACACATCCTCCTCGAGGCAGCCATTCAAAAATTCACAAGTCACATCCATTTGGTGCATCTCCCAGTCCGTAGCAGTAGCAAGAGCGAGGATCGCTCGGATGGATGGGAACTTTGCGACAGGTGCAAATGTCTCATTGTAATCCACACCCTCAGTCTGTGCATACCCCTTTACAACCAACCGTGCTTTGTACCTGAGCACCTTACCATCCGCACCACGCTTGCGCCTGAAGATCCACCGGCACCCGATCGTCCGGCTGCCACGTGGAGCTTCCTCAAGGGTCCAGGTGCCGTTCTTCATAAGCACACCATACTCCTCGTCTGCTGTGACATGCCAATCTGCCACCTCGGCGCTGCACAGGGCTTTAGCAAATGTGGTTGGGTCATCGGTGACTGTGAGGAAGAGAAGGTCGAGGTCAAACGACTCTGTTGGTGGTGGAACGGTGCACAGGTTCACCAGCTCCTCCAGCGGCCTCTGTTTGCTTGGGAGGCGCTCGGATCGCCTCAGCGGCTCCCCACTGTCCTTTGCACCTTTGTTGATGCGTGCGGATTGTCGTGGCAGCTGCTGTATGTTGCTTTGTTGCTCCTCCTCATCAGATTCGGCTGCTGCCTCCTTCTCCTTAGCTTCCTCCACCTCCTTGTCGTTACCACTGTCACCGCCATCTTCCGCACCGTCCTCTTCTGCCACCAGAACTTCTCCCACTTCAGGTACAAGTGCGGGAGGAAGTGGAACTGCAGACATAGGGCTCCAAGTCCAGCCTTTCACGTCCTCTTGAAAGACCACGTCACGGCTGCAGATGATTCTGCGTGTAAAGAGGTTGTGGAGGTGGTATCTCATGGTGTCATAGCCAAGGAAGGCAGCCTTCACTGACTTTGCATCTAGCTTATTACGGCTGTCGGTAGGCACGGGTATGAATGCGCCACACCCGAAGACTTTTAGGTGCGTCACTGTTGGCTTGCATCCCGTCCATGCCTCCTCCGGTGTCGTCAGTTGCACGGCGCGTGTGGGACTCCGGTTTTTCAGGTACATGGCAGTGTTGACCGCTTCCTCTCAGAAGGTTGGTGGCAGCTCCGCATCTTGGAGCATGGTGCGAACACGCTCCACGAGTGGAGGAGAAGATGGCGTGGCTGAACGCGCAGTTCAGCCACGCCATTCAGCTGCAGTGCTCTAGGTGGGATGACCTCGTGCTTGATCCCGCGACGCTTGAGGAAGGTGCGGAAGTCGTTGGAGAGGTGCTCTCCTCCACCATCGGTACAAAGCACCTTCAACCGCCTGCCACTCTCATTTTATGCAGCAGCAATCCACACCTTGACAGCATCAAAACACTCATCTTTGCTACCCAAGAAGGACACCCACATCTTCCTCAAATTGTCATCAATGAACGTGACAAAGTACTACTTGCCGAAGAGGGACTGTGATGGCATAGGACCGCACAAATCAGAGTGAATGAGTGAGAGAAGCTTAGCCGTCCCCTTCCCTTCCCCCGTGAAAGGAGCGTCGGCTTGCTTCCCTTCAATTTAGCTCTCACAAGCCGATGCACCAGGCTGCTTCACCCCCTTGAGCTCCAGGCCACTGACCATCTGCTGCATGGAGATGATGGCGCCAAAACCGAGGTGACCGAGCCGGCGGTGCCACGGGCCGATGTCGTGTTTTCCCTCTTTCACCGCCAATGCTCAGTCGGCTTCCTTCTCCAACGCCACGTAGAGGCGGTAAAGACCGTCCTCCTTGTTCGCTTTTGCAAGCACACCGCCTGCACAGGCAGAGATGGTGCAACCACCATTCTCAAAGA
Source organism: Penium margaritaceum (assembly GCA_023375785.1). Taxonomy (NCBI): domain Eukaryota; kingdom Viridiplantae; phylum Streptophyta; class Zygnematophyceae; order Desmidiales; family Peniaceae; genus Penium; species Penium margaritaceum. The sequence goes on along the minus strand of SZWC01009373.1, from coordinate 52,228 downwards.
AAACCTGCATGCCTTCGGAGATGAGAGATGAGACAGAGAGGAGGGTAGCTGCCAGCCCCCGAACATGGAGTACCCCTTCCCACGAAGTTCCACGTGCTTACCCTCAATTGAAGCACAAAACACAATCTCACCCTCCCCAACCGCGATTTGCACATGATTGTCCCCCATGTACACCCGATGAGGCTCGGTGGCGGTGAAGACAATGAACCACTCCCGACGACATGTCATGTGTCGCGTGGCTCCCGAGTCGATGATCCAAAACAAAATGGTGTTGTCGGAGACGTGCAGGATCCGGATGGTGGTCACAAATCCACTCTCCCAATCTGCAGCGTTTGCGCAAGCGTCAAAATGCTTTCCCGCTCCCACTCCAGCTGCAAGGTCCGCCTTCTTCTTCCAGCGTTCGCGCGTCCAATGGCCCAGCTTCTTACTCTAGTGGCAGTTCCCCTTCTTCTTCCCTCCTCCGCCGTTGCCCCTGGTTGGTGCAGTACCACCCCCATGACCAGAGTTGGTGATGAGAGCGACGTCTAGTGCGCTTCCGCCCTCCTCTCCCTTGCGCCGCTCCTCCTCAAACAGCAGGCTCTCCTCCACATCGTTGAGGAAGAGCTTGTCGCCGCACTGGTCTAGGGCAACAATGAGAGGAGTGTAACTACTAGGAAGGCCAGAGAGGATGGTTAGCATGAGCATACGCTCCTTGACAGGGTCCTCAACCAGAGCAAGCTTGTCAGGGAGAGACTTCACCATGTTGATGTAGTCAATCATGGATCCAGCCTCATCCATCTTCACAGTATGAAAGCGACGACGCAACTGCATGTTCATGAGGATTGAATGTGAATCATAAGTGGAATCAAGCTTATTCCAAACCTCCTTTGGCGTGAGGATGCCACGGACAAGGAGTTGCTGCCGTTTGGCGAGATGGAGGTAGATGGTTGCGAGGGCGTGGTCATGCTTCTCGCGGTACGTACGGGCCTCGCCAGGAGAGAGGGAGCCTTTTGCTAGTTCCTTCTCCTTCTCATCCACCTAGCTCCACAGACCCTTCTCCATCAGCACCATCTTCATGTTGTTTTTCCGGTTGAAGAAGTTCTTGCCTTTGAACTTTGCGATGTTGACGCCGGCCACCACAGAAGCAGATGTTGCCATAGTAGTGCAACATTCAGCCCAAACATGGCTCTCTCACACAACAGGGTGCAAGGAATGCCTCAAGGATGAGACAACGCCTCGTTCTAGATTTGATACCACTGATGGAAACAGAGGCAGCCCTCAGGGAGGTGATCAGGCTCACCAAGAGCCGCCTAGGCAGGACCAACTGTTTGTGAGAGGGAGTTGCAGGTTGCACAGACAGAAATTACGGAAGGAATGTAGGTTTGCAGAGAACGCAAATGTCTGAATCGACTCTTGAGTGAGAAATTACATTAGCACATATTTCTAACAAGCCTAAGTACGCGTTATTTGGTACATAGAGCTGGAAGAACCGCTCTGTCAAAGTTCACCTCCTAGCACACTCCTAGCCTAGCGGGATGAGCGGCAGTCACACTCTCACACAAGATAATTACCATCCCTGCCATGTGCACAACCACAAATCTTGGTGGGGACCTTCCTTGACGCTCCCTGAAGATCCTCCTGTCGCCTTTCTACCTTAAAGGCCACTCCAAACCTCCCTGGCCAATAATTGTGGCCGTCATTGGTGCTGGTAGTGCAGGAGCCGTCACTTGAACCAGACCCATTGGCACCAAACCTTGAAAATCCACATCTCCCTCAAACGGACTCCGAATCGAGCTCAGTGAAGTGCTACAAAGCCAGCAAATCATCCTCTATTCACTGTTCTGACCTGATGATTTTTATCGAGCAACCCACTTTGGTCACTTTTTTTGGCACCCCATATCCAACAGTCCCCTGCATATCATCATAGGAAACACATGTCAGGAATTCTGTCTTGCCGTGCTCTGAACCAACACAAGTGTCCATGGCTACTTAGTGCTAAGAGACTTCCAAGGAAGGTGTGTGCTTTGAGTCGCCACAACACCAAGGGAGCAAAATTCTGGTAGAATGCAGATTGTAAAAACTGAGAAAGGCTGAGAATCATTAATGGTTAGTTTTTTTTGTGATATTACATCAGATTCTTGTCCTCTGTGATCTAAGCTTTCCAACACATCCAAGAACGCCCAAACTGGAGCAGTAGAGCCCCTGCTACGGCCGTCGAAGTAACCCTTGTGGAGCCGCCCACCGTGTCTTCCACGCTTGGCAACAGGAGGCGCTTTGAGGATGATCCGTCGGAGCACCTTTCCTCGCCCAGAAGTCAAGGAGAAGTTCACCCTGGTCACGGAGGTCCCTCTGGTCACTTCATTCATACCCCTGGTGCATTTGGAGCTCGTTGGAGATGAACTCCGACCACCGCAGTGGAATAATCCCGTCACAAATGACGGAGACCCAGATTCCACCCGCCGACCACCCGAACTTTGGATGGGGCAAACTTTCTGAATTCTCAACCAAATTGAGCAAGTGAAAGCTTGAAACCACATGGCAAGATCCAAGGAGTCCAAATCTGCAATCCTATTAGATATCCGATAACTCTCTAGTGGTCGAACCAGGAAAACGGCAAACGGCATCCATGACAGGGGCACTTCTTAACAATTTCCCTCGTGCAGCTTCCATTTCGGATGTCTCATACTCATTCTCACTCATCCCCTCCTGCGCCTTCAAGCCCTTCACAGCTTGTAAACCCAAGACCTGCAAGGCTGATGACATGCCGATCCTGGGGCTGTGCCTTGGTCAAGTAATCCGCGAGCATGTGCTTTGTGATGCAATGCTGGAGCACAACCTGTCCCTTCTCCACCATGTCGCGCACGTAGTGGTAGCGCACGTCGATGTGCTTTGTTCTCCTGTGCTGCGTCGGGTTGTTGGTCAGCGAGATGGAGCCAATGTTGTCCTCTTGGACTACCGTAGGCTCCTGCTGCGGCACGTCCAGCTCCCCCAGCAATCTGCGGAGCCACACCGCTTCCTTGATCGCCTCAGCCAGGGCGATGTACTCCGCCTCCACTATTGAGGTGGCGACTAAGTCCCGCTTCCTGCTGCACCATGAGACGGCTGCACATGCGATGAAGAACACATAGCCAGAAGTGGACTTCCTCTTGTCCACATCGCCGACGTAGTCCACATCCATGTAACAGACCAGCCGCAAGGGGTCAGACTTCCCCTTTCCGTCGTACTTCATGCGCGCGTGTTGCATTGCCTGCAAGTATCGGAGGATGCGCATTGCCACCTGCCAGTGTAGTGGCTCAGGGTTTGCCACATGCCTGCTCACCTGACCCACCGCGTAGGCCAAGTCTGGCCAAATCGCCATCATGGCATACATCAGGCTGCCCACCACAGATTAGTGGGGAACCTGGGCCATGTCCTCCTTCTTGTCCCTAGTTTCCGGCGCCATCGCCGCACTCAACTCACAGGTTGTGGAGAACGGACTCCCCATTGGGTTGCATTCCTCCATGCCGTACCACTTCAGAACCTCGACCACGTCCTTGGCCTACCCCGGATCAAGCGTGCGCGCCCTCCGGTTCCGCATGATGCTCATCCCGAGGTAGGACTCCAACTCCCCCATGTCCTTCATCTTAAACATGTTGCTCAGCTACTCTTTGAGCTACTGCAAAGCCACCAGATCTGATGAACACAGGATCAGATTGTCCGCGTAGAGTGCGACAATCTGATGGAACCCCTTGTTGCGCCGCTCGTACACGTTATGGTCTGACTCACAGCGCTTGAAGCCAAGCTCCGTCATGAAGCCGTCCATTTTCTGGTACCAACACTTGGGCGCCTGTTTTAGCCCGCACAAGGCCTTCCGCAGCTTGCACACCTTGCCCTCCAGCGGATTCACCCCCTCCGGCACCTTATGGCAGATCTCCTTGTCAATGATGTCATTCAGGAATGCCGTCTTGACATCCATTTGGTGGATCTCCATGTCCTTTGCGGCTGACGCCGCGAGGATCGTCCCGATGCTTGTGAACTTGGTGACGGGCGCAAACGTCATATCATAGTGTTCCCCTTTCCGCTGCGCCTACCCCTTCGCCACTAGCCACGCCTTATAATTCTCCACCTGCGTCCTATGCTCCAGCGGTACCTCCACCTGCTGCGTTGCCCTGTTGTGTTCCAGCACATTCATCCTCCAAAGACCCATCATCGACTTCTGCAGCCACCGGCTCCTCCTCACACTCAAGGCATTGGAATCACTCCCCCATCTTTGGAGAGTGCACTGCATCGATGTTGTTGCTATTGTAGTAGCTCTGCTGTTCATCAAACGTGACATCACAGCTGGTGATGACGTCTTGCGCTTGTGGGTCGAAGAGACAGTACACCTTGAGCGCACTCTCGTACCTGACAAACGCATACACCTTTGCACACGGGTCCACTTTGGAGTCTTTCTTTGCGCGGCCTACACCAACGCGTGCGACTTGCAGCCGAACGCCTTCAGGTGCACCATGCTTGGTTTGCATCCACTCCACGCCTCCTGCGGCGTCTTCCAGCCGCCTTTCTCCTTTAGCACTGCCGTTGGGGTGAGGTTGGTGATATAGAATGCCGTGCTCACGGCCTCGTCCCACATACTCCATGGCAGTTTAGCGTTCACGAGTACCGTTCGCGCCATGATGAGTAGCGTCTCGTTCGCACGCTCTGCCACGCCATTAGACTGAGGCGTGTACGGGGTTGTCGGTTGCCACTCAATCCCCTGCTCCTTCAGCCACCCTCCATAGCCCACATACTCGCCGCCATTGTCGTTGCGTAGTGCTCTGACCTTGCGATCAGTCTTCCTCTCCACTGCTGCGACGTACTTCTTCAGTCCATCCAACACATCGCTCTTCCGCTTCATGAAATAGACATAGAGTTTTCTGCTGCAATTATTGATGAAAGTGACGAAGTACCGCGCGCCCCCAATGGACGACGTCTTGATCGGTCCGTACACATCACTATGCACGACCTCAAGCAAGTTCTCGACCCGCCGTTATCCGTCCTCAAACGGCTTGCGCTTCGCCTTGTCCACGATGCAAGGCTCGCACTTGTGCTCTGCGGAATCTGCGGCTGCGTCTGTTTCACTGGTGATGTTGAGGCCGCAAACCATGTCGCGCTTCGCCATCTCCTGCACGACTACGGGCGACAAGTGCCCCAGCCGTCGATGCCACAGCTGCAGGTCTGCTCCCCCACCTTTAGCGAGGTTGACGGTACGTGCTTGCAACCCGCTACGTCTGCTACCAAGGGGATGACTTTTGTGTCAACAATGTAGAGTTCTCCCTCGCGCTTCACCTCGAGCACGATGTCGCCACCGCCGTCCATCCACACGACTGCACTTTTCCTGTGGAAGAGAACTTCATACCCTTTGTCTGTCAAGCAACTCACACTCAAAATGTCAGCCCGGCCGAGGACATGTTGCACGTTTTGGATAACACGCTGCACCTTTTTACCACCAACCACCATCTCCATGTCCACATCACCTTGGCCGGTCAGAGGTTCGACCTTGTCATTGGCGGTCACCATGGACTTTGCAGACTTGGTGTAGTTGATGAACCCCACCTTCTCAACTTGGGTATGCTCCTCTGCACCTGAGTCAAGGCACCGCCGATTGGCGCCCTTCAGGTTGTGGTTCTTCGTGCCATTGAGGAGTACCCTCTTTCCTTGGTGCCTTTGCCGCCGGCCTGCACCTCCTCCGGACACTCCTTGGCCCAATGGCCCTCCTTCCCACAGTTATGGCACGCACCCCTCTTGGCGCCCTTCTTGCCGCCGCCCTTACCGCCACCTCGCTTGCCGCTCCTGTTGCCACCTTGTGTTTTAGTGACCAGGGCAGTTGAGGATGACGAGGTCTCGCCACCGCTACAACGGTGCACCTCGTTGCGGATGTACTTGGCGACTGCATGGTAGGTGAGTTTATCCTCCTCCCAACCTCCCAACACGGTGATGAGATGACCCCAACTGTCGGGTAGACCCTTAAGGAGTTCCATTGCCTACATCTTCGTGTCAATCTTCCACCCCACATCATTGCATTGTGAGGCAAGAGACTCAATCTGCTGCATGGCGGGAATGACGTCCTCACCCTCCTTGATCCTCACCGTCAAGAGTCGCTTCATTGCAAAGATCTTGTTGGCTAGGGATGTTGACTGGTGGATGGAGCAGATTTTCTGCACCGCGTCAGCTGCCAGGTTGCAGCCCTGAATGTAGCCCCAGTGAGATTTATGCAGTGCCGACAATAGGAGCATCAGCGCCTCCGTGTTCTTCTTTGCGAAGGTCGTCTTCTCCTCTTCCGTTGCGCTCGCATCTTAAACATCCGTGCCCTTCATGAGCTCCAGTAGTCCCTTGTGCGCGAGGTAGATTTCAAAATGCCACCGCCATAGCCCAAAACCAGGGCTGCCCATGTACTTTTGGATGGGCGAAGACTCTGTCCTCTGCGCCATGTTAAACTTCTGCGCTGGACAGTCTCAAAGTACGACGGCGATGTCGCCTGGAGCGATACTCCCGTGCGTTACGGAAGCCGTGAACGTCTTGACAGGCAGATGAGGGTTGTGGGCCCATAACCCTTTTTTCAGAAATGCTATCTTGGCATGCTCTGATCCACCACATGTGTCCACGGTTACTTAGTGCAAAGAGACTTCCAAGGAAGGTGTGTGCTTTGGGTCGCCACAATACCAAGGGAGCAGAATTCTGGTAGAATGCAGATTGTTGAAACTGAGAAAGGCTGAGAATCATTAATGGTTAGTTTTTCTAGTGATATTACATCAGATTCTTATAGCCTGTGATCTAAGCTTTCTATCGCATCCAAGAATGCCTAAAACGGAGTAGTAGAGCCCCTGCTACGGCCGTCGAAGTAACCCTTGGTGGAGCCGTCCACTGTGCCTTGCACGCTAGGCAACGGGAGGCGCCTCAACGATGACCCGTCGGAGCGCCTTTCCTCGCCCAGAAGTCAAGAAGAAGTTCACCCTGGTCAAGGAGGTCCCTCTGGTCACTTCATTCATGCCCCTGGTGCATTTGGAGCTCGTTGGAGACAAACTCGGACCACCACGGTGGAATAATCCCGTCACCAATGACGGAGACCCAGATTCCACCCGCCGACCACCCGAACTTCGGATGGGGCTAACTTTCTAAATACTCAACCAAATCGAGCAACTGAAAGCTCAAACCCGCATGGGGAAAACCAAGGATTCCAAATCTGAATCAGAAAGGAAAACAAACCACTCTCTAGTGGTCGAACCAGGAAAACGGCAAACGGCATTCATGACAGGGGTACTTTTTAACAACACACGTTTGTGGCCTAGTTGGAATAGGCACCGGTGCTCATGAGTCGCTGGTTCAAACCCCGCAAAGGCCGCAGTTTTCTTTGTGGCTCACAGTGGGACAGGAAGCTTCTAGGAAACTTACTAGAGCCTGCCTTGAGGATGACACTTGGGGACTTAGGACGCGCCAAGTAGGAATGCAGGTTGAGGTTGGCTCATGCGGTGCCATTGCGAGAAGAAGCATTAGCAAAGCTCTACAAGTATAAAAGCCTGTATCGTTCATGGATCCATTTATAGTTCTTTCCTTTGAGACTCCTACCAAAGTGTCCAACCAAAGGTAGACACTTAAGACCTTCATGCGGACTTCATGAGATTGCAAACTAAACGGGCCTGAAGTGTGGATCCCTCGTTCAAGGGTGATATGCTATCTTGGTTGCAATACCAAGAGCGGTTGGCAGCCTCCCGTGTCGGGACCCGTTTTCTTTACCGTTGCGATCCGGCGTACTGACATAAGCTTGATGGTTGCGTGTGCCTCCAACCAAAGGAGGGCAATACTCAGGTCAAGAGCTTACAGCCTCAATTTAGGCGCAAATGAGCACGCAACTTACGAGAAGAGAGATTTCATCTCTCTTGCTCCATGCAACAAGAACTTCACAGTCGCCAACAGCAAGGTTGAGGCAGCTGAGAGGACTGATGATAAGGTGGACAATGTAATTTTTCAATGGTGCAGACTCAAATCTCAAGCTAGAGGGGGCAGTCTATTTGCCCTCCTTCACGGCCAACCTCCTCTCCTTCTCTAAGATAACTGACCACGACATGACAATGCTCTTCACAAACAAGGAAGTAGTGATACTCCATACCAAGGACATTGACATCTCCTACTCTGCCAAGAAGGTTGCTGCATAGGTCCCTCGTGTTGATGGACTTAACATCTTGCAGACCAAGTTATCAGAATTGAAGGTTGAACCTTTGATCAAAATTCATGCTGAGGAGAGCAACGATGGAGACTCTGATGATGAAGGGCTTGTTGGAGTAACAAAAGCGTGGCAGTGGAAGAATGAGCAACAAAACTGCAAGCAAATGCAGCCACCGGGGATGTTCATTCCAGCCAACAGAAATGCTATGAGAACCTGGCAACAAGTACTTTGGACGTTGGTGCTCATGGGAAAGTAGGAGCTTGTCCATGGGATGGAGCTAGGTGATGAGGCGGAGGGAGCCGGGATCTTGTGTGAGCCATGCCTCAGAGCAAGGCCAAGAAGAAACACTTCAAATGTAATGGAACGCGTGCTCTGGCATCCTTGACCTTATCCACTCTGATGTGTGTGGTCCCTTTTGCATGTCATCCAACGAAGGTAGCACATATTTCCTCACTTGCATCGATGACAACAGCCGCAAGGTCTGGATATACTTTCTCAAAAGGAAAAGCAAGGTGAAGGAAAATCTGCGAGCCTTTGTTGCTATTGTTGAAGGACATAGTGGTAAGAAGGTGAAAGCATTTAGGACGGACAATGAGGGATAGTATGAATCCTGCAGGGAGTGGCTCAATACATAGGAAATTGAACACCAGAAACCTAGCCCCCACTCACCTCAAACAAACGGCGTAACAAAGAGGATGAACCAGCCCCTCCTGGGCATGACAAGGTGCATGCTCTTTGACGCTAAGCTGCCTCCTAGGTTCTAGGCTGAAACAGCACCTACGGGTACCTATCTTGTGAAACTCACGCCTACAGGAGCTCTACAAAGGAGAGGAAAGAAGAAGCAGACACAATAGCTGAAGATGCGGCAAGAAGTAAGGTCAGGCAAGAAGCCTGGCGCCTCCCATCTCAAATGTGTTCAGTTTCACCAGCTTTGCCAAGGTTCAGGCCGGTAGGGGCCCTAGAAAGCTAGGTACAAGACCATAAAGGTAAATCTTCATCGGCTACGACACTGCCCACAGTTTTTATAGACTATTGGACCAAGGAGCCAAGAAATTCATCTACTGTAAAGACGTGGATTTCCATGAAACATCCATGCGTAAGGAAGAGCATTTCAAACTCGAGAACACTCCAAAACAAGGAGAGTGGATGCCTCTCATTGAGGAGGGAGGTGAAGAACTAGCACAATGGCATGGGCTGGGTGGTGCAGCAGGGAGAGGACCTGATGAATATGAATCGGAGGAATCAGACTCCGAGTCTGACATATCTGATACCAGACCATGAGGAGGATGCCTCTCCAATCATCAATGAAAAAGCAGACCTAGAGCCTTTACATCAGCAGCAACAGCTAGCAGGTCCAAGGAGCAATTCACAACTCAAAGTACCTTGGCAACATTACGACACAGATAGGGGTGAATGGACAGGCTTCAACTATTCGTTCCTCGTTCAAAGGAGCAAACGTCTATTGAAGAGGCACTTACTCGAATGACAAAGCTGAGAGGGATGAAGCAGTTTGTAGTGAACTCAACTCCATCAAGGAGAATGGGATATGGGTGCTGGTGGACAGACCTGTCGGGGCTCGCGTTGTGGGATGTAAGTGGATACTGAAACTAAAAAGGAAGTAAAATGGCACGATACACAAGTATAAGGCTCGAGTGATAGCAAAAGGGTTCTCTCAACATCCCGGTACATAGTAGGATGAGACATTTATCCTTGTTATGACATTTTCCTCCATCCGATCAATTCTTGCCATCACTGCTGCCAAGAACATGGAAGTCTACCAGATGGATATCAAAAACGCCTTTCTTTATGACAAACTTTATAAGGAGGTGTTGACGAAGGTTCCTGAGGGGGTTGATGCTCCCGAGGGTAATCTGTGTAGGTTGGTGAAAGTGCTCTATGGGCTAAAACAAGTCCCAAGACTTGGTACACAAAGATGGATACATTCATGGATAAGGATTCCTTTATGCATTACGACAACAACCCTAGCATGTACGTGCATGAGAGCAACAATAGAACTATGTTGGCCGCCTTGTATGTCGATGACGTGATTCTATGCTCTTCTTCAATGGGGCTGCTAGATGATCTCAAGGAGCAGATGAGTAGCAGATTTGATATGAAGGACATGGGTCCTCTTGACCTCTGCCTTGGAATTGCGATCAAGCGAGACAAAGCAGCAGGTACCATCAGCGTGAACCAAAAAAAAAACATCGAATCTATCCTCAAACGTTACGACATGGAAGATTGCAAGCCAGCCGGCACACCCATGAACTGAGATTGCAAGCTCTCCACCTCAATGTCCCCATCAAACGAAGTAGAGCAAACCGACATTTTGGGCATCCCATATCATTCTACAGTGGGTAGTCTGATGTATGCCATGGTCACCATCCGCCCAGATATAGCCCACGCTACTTGGCAGGTGAGCCGGTTTGTGGCAGATCATGGTCCACTGTACTGGCAGGTTATGCAACACATCATGCGCTACCTGAAGGGGACACGGCATGTGGGGCTCCAGTTTGAAGGCCTCACTAGATCTGCGTCCCTCCGTCTCATGTGCTACACCGATGCTGATTGGCGAGGCAGGACAGAAGAAGTAAAATCCACCTCCGGCGTGTTTTGTATTGTCAATGGAGATGCTATCAGAGATGAATGACAATGGTCATCAAGATTGACAAAATGAGTGCCATGGACATGTGTAAGAACACTGTCCTATCCAGGGGTACAAAGCAAATTGAACTCCGCTACCACTATACTCGGGACTTGGTCTATGAGCAGAGAGTGGAGCTCGAGTATGTCGGTACCAAGCTGAACTGGGCTCACATGCTCACGAAGCCACTACATAAGGATCTTCACCAGGCGGGCAGGCAAAACATTGGCATGGTCAATGCAGGTGATGAAGGTGGTCAATGCAGATGCTAGCAGCTGACGCAAGGTGCAAAGGAGAGATTTGTTAAATGTTTTTGCCCCTTGTCCAGTGTTGTAAGATGGATCAGGAATGCTGTGTCCCTTGTCGAGGTATGGCCCCTGATTTGCTATAGGGTGACTCAAGTATAGTTTGTGTGATGTGAGATATGATTTGTGAGTACACCATGTGGGTGAATGGTTAACTTGACCATTTTTTTGATTTGGCAAAGTGAGAGGTTATGAGTTCAATCCTGGCCCCATGCACATTTTGGTTGTGAAGGAAGCCTCCAAGATAGAAAGTCCGTAACCTCTTGGAAGCTACATGGCTAGCATGTCAGCTTGGTTCTAGGATACTTATGTGTCAAGCCCACAATGCAAGCCTATTGGTGATGTGGCTGGGTCGGGCCATTGCTCAGAAATGTGCTTTTGAGTTCTAGGAGTGGACAAACAGTTATAAACGGACTTACCTTGCATGCTGATCAATTAACCCTTGCTTGATGCTCTTTTGCGTATTGACGACTTGAGCTCTTTTTGCGATGTGATGCTAAGGCATTACTCTTGAAAGTGGTATATGCCTGAATACGTTTGGGTTGCATAACACATTCTTGTAAAGGGAAACGGTGTAAAAGAATTTGTGAGCTTTTCATATTCCAGGTTTCTTTGCCAGAGGTGCTTAGATCAATAGCTAACACGAGGAAGTTGTGGAAGGGGTGGATCATCTGTGAGAGGAACATAGTGATGATGAGGAGGAGAACAATGGACAGTCAGAGAAGGCAAGGTGTGTCAGGGTCACTCTGCAAACAACTCCATCAGCCAAGGAAGAAGTGTGGAAAGCCATGGAGTATTTGGAAGGAATTGCTTCCACAGAATGGGCAGCCAGTGATGGGTTGTTTGGGAGCTGTGTGGAAATGCAGGAGGGCACCAGGAATGCATGAAATGCGGGAGGGCCATTCACGCTCTGTTCATTATCCCATTGAAATTTTCAAGAGGAGTACCCCTGTAAATCGACTGTGTAAGGGGTTCCAGGTGTATGAATATGTGCACCAGAATGAGCCTTATCATAGAACCAGCACTCTATGCCCCAGCTGCAGCGACATACTAAAGAATAATGTGGCTACATGAATTGTAAGACATTATGTTGTAAGGTGTACATGACACGGAGTAAGAAAGGAGTGTGGATGTAAAGGGACTGCAAGGACAAGCCGTGGATGGTTCCGATAGTGGAGAATGCGCCAGCATGTATAAGATGTACATTAGAGCGGAAGGGAATGCCCCTGGTCTGGTATGAGCAATGTGCCAAGGCGGTACATCCCTGTCGTGCGACGATTTTGGACCTCGGGGATTGCAGTGAGCTTGAGACATGGTCATGCTAAAGGTGTTCAACAAGGGATGATAGCAACGGAAAGCGTAGAGGCGGCACTAACACTAGTGCTAGCACTAGCCATAGCGGATGGGACTGACGCAGCAGAAGGGGCTGAAGCACAATGGCGGAAACCTCATCAGCAAAAAGGCAACACGATTATCATTTGCAACCGGCGGTCTTCAGCCTTGCGAGCGAGGTTCAGCTGGCACTGTAGGTCCGCAATGACTAACTTGTCGTCACCACGCATGGTGACGACAGAGAGGCCCTGTCGGATAAATTTTGGCAGAGTTTCCCAAGCCCAAGTGGGCATTGGAAAAATGGTGGTGCCTTAGGCAGATGCTCAAAGGCTTCAAGAGAGCACATCCGGAGTCAGACACGACAAGCCACCGGAAGAGGAGCAAGGACAAAGGAGAGGTAAGTACAGTATACAAGGATGTAGATCACAAGGTGGTTTAGGGAGATGGGTTGCGTAGGAACGCAACGAGAGGAGGAACTGTTGTAGCTGAGGCGACAGCGAGAATGGAGATGATGGACGAAACGAAAACCACTGGAGGCAATGCTCCAGTGACAAAGGCCGTTGCGAGGATGGTGAAGACGGCTATAACTGAAATGTCCGTTGTAATGATACTAGACATCGCAGATGGAGCTGATGCTACAGCGATGACTGCCACCGCTGTAGATATGCGGATGGAGGATGCGGTTGCGGCAACAGCAAGTGTTGATGACGTTGTGGTAGATGCAATATTGAATGCTGTTGTAGAGATTTTTGTGCCTATGTTTGTAATTGCGGTAGCAATGGGTCCGACGGTAATCCCTGCCTCAGTGTAAGCCTCGGTTGCGTGTCCAGTAGAAGTAGTGGCAAGCGTGCTTGAGGCTCTAGCAGCTGCGATAAAGGTGGCGGCAACGCGTACAGCTGTTGTTGTTATTGCTGGTGCTCAGACGCACGTGTATCTACACCTAGGCTAGCGGCTGCAGCTGCTGCTACGGCTGCTGAGATGAACCTGCACCTGCACCTGGGTCTATGGCTGCAAATGCTAAGGATGCGGCTACTATGGCTGTGGCTGATGTTGCTGTTGCTGGTGTTCAGACGCACCTACATCTGCACTTGGGTGTGCAACTATAGTTGTTGAGGCAGCGGTAGCTGTAGTAGTTGCTGGTCTACGAGGCCTACGAGTGTGCGAAGTCTCGCGGGCGAGGAGACGGACCTCCCCACGGATGTCCTCACGTGAGTGCTACTGTCCGCAAGGAAGATGGCTACAGCATGCAGCAGAGTGTCGTGCATGGATTGGAGTAGAGTGCTACACGGTGTCATACCGTCAGTGCAATGCGGCAATGGCGACAATTTAGGCACGCCCGCAAGTATAGTGTATCCCGCACTATAGGTGAGGGGTCCTCGTTGACGACAGCAGAGACCATGGGTGTGCCTGTGGCTACAAGATTGCTGCACTTGGTGGAGAAGGATGGCGGAAGCGGCTACGGCGACGGCAAATAATCGCTTCATGAACAGGATCCTTTGTTCAATCACAAGCGTCGCTCATTCTCTCGCCACTACTCGATACCCGTGGATAATGCACCCTAGTGTGTGGGAGAAAATGCACCGGAATGCACATGTGGTATACCAATTGACGCAAAACACCACGAGCGGGATTTCCACACACACATGGAAACGTAAAGGTGTGAGTAACAAGTTACAAATGTGATCGTTGTGGGAAGCGTGGTGACGAGCGGGTGAGCAGCGAGCTCACCTTTGCTCGCTTTCCAAGTCAAGCGTGGAGCCGAACTTATCGGCCCTGGTTTGTGGAATAATCATGTGAGTGAGTTGTCGACCGACCACGGCAACATATAATCTAGCAGGAACAACAGAGCTACAAACCCCCAGACAAGAGCACTTGGAAACCCAGTGGACACAACAATTAAGTCCAACAAATGTAGCACTACTGAATAATCACATGTTGCTTAGTGGCTCTAGAACTCCTCCCACATAGTGTCGTTCTACCGACTGTGAAGATAGCCAGTGCCTCTCCAACGTGAATCACCTGCAATATCGTGGTGAGTGTGCAGCGAGGCGAGAGGTCACATGGTGTCTGTGGTAGACAAACCAACAATCTGTCCCAATTTTTGTAGATTAAATGACGAACGACCTGAGTCTTTGGAGTACATGAAGAATACCCCCAGTTTGAAAACATAACTAAAGGATGCCATGAACAAACACTATATTTTTAAAAGGCTAATAAAAAAGGTTCAAGTAGTGTGTCACAGTCTCTCCTCATTGGGACATTGTTGTCTTCGATAATTCGGGGCATTTTGACGTTATTTTAAGGGTTCGTGGCTTTCAGTCATTAACATGACAAACTTGGGACATGGCTCTGATTCAAAGCATGGGGAATATCGTTCACCACATGCCATCCTTCCGCAAGACCCCTCCTAAAACAATAGCATACTCCTCAAAAGAGGTGTTTGTGATTTTTCGAGAGAAATGCTGACATCAGCACTCTGACGCAACGTGTAGCGCTCGGCCGATCCGACGTGGCTCGCACGGGATCCCTGGCCTGTGGGCGGGCGGATGGGATGGCTTGAGGGTCGGAGACCCTCAAGCACCGCGGTTTTGGCCTAGTTGGCCAAGGGTTCCGTCCGTCTCGTTACATTGGTATCAGAGCGCCGGGGTTCGAGTCCGACGTGCGGACGCCGAGGGCGGCTCACTCCTATCGGGGGGGAGTGTAGCGCGCGGCCGATCCGACGTGGCTCGCACGGATTCCGTCCGTTCCGTTACACAACGTAAGTGTCATCTTACGTCAATGTTAACTCTGCGTTAAAATAATGATTCGATGAAAATAGGGGGCATTTTGGCTCTAATCCACGAAGTTGTGGTATTCTTTCAATTAATTTTTCAAGCAGTGGCCACGGTACATTTGAGCTACAAAGTTGTGGCATTCCTCATTTACATGGTACCATGGGTGATGCAGGTATTACCGATACCGCGGTGTACCGCGTTTTTGCACCGCAGTATTGCAGTACCGCAGTATGGTATATATTTTTGCAGTACCGGTACGGTATCGATACTGACCTGGCACGGTACCCCTCTTCCTTTCCGGGGTATCATACCGCGGTACAATAACACGGTAGTGAGAAAGTGAAAGAAAAAAAACTTTGACAAGTAACGGTAATGCGCTACAACTAAGTCAACGTAGCACTGCAGATGAGAGTGCATTCAGACTCTCGCAATGGACAGGAAAGGATCGATTATCGTTGTCCAAGAGAGTTTTGTAAGATAAAGTCTAAGGCTGAGCGTGTGGATCGCATGGTTTGGACATGACTGGTGTACATGTAATGCGTACGTCAATGGGAACCGTTCGCCTGAAAATTACAGCCAAATTTAACTGTTGTTCAATTGAGCTCTAAAAACTAGGCGAACATAAGAGACACTACAGTATTCAACTAGAGTATCTCTTCATAACTTCACCCTCCTCCCCTTCCCTCATTTGTTGTCCCCTAACTTTTACTCCCCCTAAACATCTCCATGTTTCAAGTAAATATCATGTAAAGGTGTATCCTTTCTTTGTGAGTATATCTTGAGTTTCAAGTTCATGACATCTAGCACTGATCTTAGTTTTTTAGCTTAGAATTCAAGCTAAAAATACTCGGAGGTGTAATCAAAATATTAGGGCATTCAGTACCGTGGTACACATTTCAGTACCGTGGTACTATGTGTGTTTAATAGAGTGGTATACCGTGTTCCGCGATACTCATATAATACTGCGGTGGTGTACCGATACCGTCATAACGCGGTACCGATACCGGTATCAGTAATGAGCTGCCACAAAACTATGATACCGCGGTATTTGGATCGTGGTACTTTGGTACCGCGGTAGTGCAGTCCTGCATGGTACAAACTCGGGGCATCTAAGCGAAATTCAAATGTCATGGAACCAACCACATCACACTTGCACCGGGCGACTAGGTTCAAGTGTTGCACAGGCATCCACCCAATCCATGACACCCTTTGCCGTCTACAGCTCTGCGCATGTGGTTGCAGTGGAGAGGAATTTGTGCCAACTACTCATAAGCACAACATCTACACAATCCAACATTCGCTCCCACGGAAACATGTTTTTAGGCATAAAAGTTGTGGGGTCTTAGACAAGGTCAACATCATATCTTTGTCACTTCACGAATTCGATGTCACCCCAACAATGGAGATTAGAATAACTTAAAGTTGTTAAATAGATAACTCGTCAACACATCTAATCCAGTGCACAACCATATTGCAATTCTGAAGGTATATTTATCCCTCACACGCTTTCCACAGCAGCAACTTCACATCACTGTTAAGCTCTTCTCATTTGCGACAATTGAGGATGTCGAGGTTCAGCCATCAAAGGGGGCGAAGTTCAAAACCAGTGACTACATATTTTTTCACATGTTTGGGTGTTTTTCTTTCTTTTTTTTTTTTTTTTTGTGAATTGACCCATTTTAGGCTAGTTGACATCATGAGAGACAACTCATCTTCGAAACAAACCCCTCTTCGACATCAAGTGCCAAGGGACAAGAACT
>SZWC01009372.1:45121-57029 GCA_023375785.1 Penium margaritaceum | reverse complement strand
TTTTAGGGCATGCAGGCCCATGCAAAAACGAACATGAGCTCTGTGTGTGAGTGCGATGCAAGACGGCAAGAATTTGGCTAAGTCTGGAACGCTGAATATAAAGAACAAGGAGAGTTTACAAATGAGCCCCTAGCGGGCTTATATAGGGGCGCCGGCAGCTAACCGCACCGGGCCCCGTCACCCCTGTTGAACCCAAATGAGTCAACAGGGAGAACACACTGCATACACCACGAGAGCAACAAAGGTGGTCTCCTCGAGGCACCGGAACAGCTCTCCGAGTGCCCGGGTCTCGACCACCGAGAAAATATGAGCAGTGCCAAAAAATCTCGGAATGAACGTCCAGACATCACAAACGGCTTTCCGAACATCGGAAGCCCCACAACAGCCATCGGGTCTCCTCGTCGCACTGGTACAGTCAACCGGGTGCGCGGGTCTCAACCCACCGAGAAAACTCTCCTACCTCCTGACAAGCCCACATGGCTGCCGGAACGCATTGACCGCGTCTCGCCGGCGCTGTCGTAGGTGCTGGAGAAGTCTCGGTGCAGTCCGGAGGCCCGTCGTGTTGTCACGCCCTCCTCTGCCATATACCCCGAATGTGGGTATATCGGTAAACTAGCAGTGTCGGTCGTGAAGGGTGGAAGCCACACAAACCAACATGTAGGATTTTATCGGTGGACTGGCCGTGGGCCCGATTTGCATGCCTTTGCATCGTGTGTCTACCATTTGTTGCCGGATGCATGCATGTGACCAGTCGTAGAGTCCGGCTTGAGATTCTACAGGTGTAGGTTCAGACGGCGTAGCATTCTGACTTGACTACGCTGAGTTACGGCCAAAACAATGGTTTTGAGCCGGTTTTAGCAGAGACCTTGCACTGCCGCGTGCGACACCCGCCGTGCACCGCGGCAGGTACTTATGCCATGGACATGTTATTTGTTATTTCTCTCTGCAAATGCTATTGAATCATTCTGACACTTTGCCTTGTGTCCCCTAGCCAAACCCTTGCCGTTGTGTGCACGACTTGTGACTGTAGTCAGCGTCTGACCAGGCACTGACGCCTAGTCAGCGGCAATATCGCTAGAAAGCTTCCACACATTTTCTCATGGTATCAGAGCAGCGAGACCCCTCTTGCTGAGCTGCGTCGCAGAGACGCAGCACCGGCAGCAACAATGAGAGTCACTGCCTCCGCTGTATCGTGGGACTCGTTGCAGCCGTTTTCAACAGCATCATCACTCAGTCCCCACCACCACATCGGGTGAGCTACGGCATTTACTAGCTCCAGCAGCAGCAGCAACACCACCACCACCGGGTGGGAGCAGCACCCGTGTCTGGCTGCGAGCCTGTAAAAAAAAAGGAGTAGCAGCTTGCAGCAGCAGCTTGCGGCGGCGGCTGCGAGCACTGAGAGCGTGCAGCGGCGGTAGCAGCTCGCAGTAGTGGCGGAATCAGTAGCCGCGAGCAGCAGCAGTTGCGGAAGTAGCAGCAGCGTAACAGCAGCATTGCAGCTGCTGCAACGAGTGCAGCGCAGCAGCGGTAGCGGAACCACCAACAGCAGCAGCATTGCAACAGCGTAGCAGTAGCATTGCAGCTGTTGTGTAGAAACTACGTAGCCCCTACGCAGCCGCGAGCAGGGGGTGACGAGGTCACCCCCACCGGTCACGCGGAGTTCGCGTGACCTTCCACAAAAAAATGCTGGCGTAAAATACACTAACAAAAATGCTAGCGTTTATTGCTAGCGTAAGAAATGTTGACATCATCATCGGCTCTGCTGACATCAGCAATTTTGGGGTCAAAACGTCAATGTTTCTGAACGTTGCAACTCGTCAAGAAACGCTATCGGTTTCTCGTTCAGAGCATTTTTTACGTTTGGCCCCATACTGAGCGCTAACATGGCTAAGACCGGTGACAAGGGCAAAGGACCACTAGATCCTTCTTCCTCCTCCTCCAGGGTCATGAGCCCACACTCGTAGGCCATTGCGGACATGCGGAGTGAGCAGGATGAGACATGTCGCCTATAGAAGCAGCAGACCGACGCCACGCTCACGCTCACTGTTCTTCTTCGGACTCAGTCCACGACCCCACAGCATACCTCAAGGGGAGTCGGCGGTATCACACCTTGTGCACAGTAGTCAACATCTACACCGAGGAGAGCAGCAGGAAAGGACCCGCAACTTCTTGATCCTTTGGAGGAGGACCCTGATATGCCAAGCATGGACGATGACACTCTCGAGAGGGAGATTCACGTACTTCACGAGTGTCTTCGCCAGTTGTAGACGCGTTCCGGTTCCCTGTTCCCGGAGATCCAATCTTCGCCTGTGACCTACCTCGGCGACTTTCCTCGTCCCGATGTCTTCCCCGTCTCTCGTCTTTCCCATCCTGTGGTTGCTCTCCCTAGGGAGCGGCAACTTAAGGACTTCGAGACACCGCCCCCACGATATGTCAGCGAGGACGGCTTTGACTGCTGGGAGACCCTCTTCAAGGTCTGGGCCACTTCAGAGGGGGTTTGGCCCTACTACCACAGTCAATACCAGGTTGCGGACCGTGCTCAAATGCTGACAGCGGCTCGGGCGATGCACGGACTCCTTTATGCCATGCCTTGCGAGACTGTCGTGGACTTTCGTCCCTTCCTTGGAGAGGCCGGCACAGGCACGGGTGCTGACCCACGTCGGGGCTAGGAGCTGGCATTTTCCTTGCTTGCTGCAGAGACGTATGCCACCCGCGCGGCTCACATCCGTGCCTTCCACTCCCTTCGTCAGGGACCTGCCGAGCCCGCAGCCGCTTACTGGCGACGCGACATGCGCATCTACATGCGCCTTGGGACCACAGGAGGGACACAGCTGTGGGCACTTCGCACGCTCATGATCGGAGTCCATCTTGAGCACGCTGACATCTTCACGAGGTACAGCGACGCCGCGCTCGAGCCCTTCTCCACCTCCCTTCAGCTTCTTCCTTGGGCGCATCAGCTTCTCCTCTAGGTGACATCCGCTTGTGAGGCAGCCGTCGCCCACCAGGAGAGTTCACTTGCTGCACCGGTCATCGCGTCACCACCGACGCCTGTGTCGCAGTTCACTTCTCCATCCTCTGGCACGCCCTCCTCTTCCCCTTCCACCCCAGCTACCCCGACTCAGACGCAGGGTGTGGCAGCAGTAGCACAGGGGAAGAAGAGAAAAAAGAAGTGTGGCTCGGGCCAACAGCAGTCATCGCAGTAGCAGTCATTAGGTGGTAGCAGTGGACGCACTGTTCACTACTACAATTGTGGAGGTGCTCACCGCTACACCAAGTGCCAACAGCCGCTCGACTGGGCGTGGATCACTCGCGGTCTTCAGGCTGCACACGCACAGCAACCTGCATTGGGCAGCACAGCCTCTGGTCGCGCGGCGACCACGACCGCAACAGTTCCCGCTTCTCCACCGGCGAGCAGCGGAGACCCGGACCCCCGTGACTGCACCATCGCCGAGCTCCGTCAGCTCCTAGCGCTTCGCTCTCAGGGAGGTGCAAGTGTGTCTTCACAGCCGGGTGGTTCATAGACTATTTGTTCGTCTATTCTCGTCTCTCGTGATGACTCGTGTGGAGGAGCACAGCTGGCATGTGATGATGGGCCTGACAGTATAGATTGGATTTTTGTCTCACCTGTGCGTCCTTCGTCGTTCTCCCTCCTCTGTTGCCGACCGCCTGTCTGCAGCCGAGTGTTCCATTGCCCGTTGCACTGTGACATCCTCCACTCGTGATTCGGGTGGCACTTGGATCATCGATTCCGGTGCCACTCACCACATGACATGTCGTAATATTAACTTTGTTGTCCTCGGTCTTGTGGCGTCGTTTCGCTCTGTTCGCACATGCTTTGGTCAGTCCTTGCCATTCCAGGGTGTTGGGGTTGTGTGCTTCGATGGTCCGTCTGGCCCCTTGTATATCTCCGACATGCTTTTTGTGCCTGACCTTGAGCTCAACTTGCTCTCTGTACGTACCTGCACTTTGATGGGACTCTGTGGAGCACACTGCCGACTCCGCGACAATGACTGCTCTTGATACTCGCACTGTTGTTTGTCGTGCCTCTGTTGTGGATGATCTGTATCGTGTTCCTCGGATCTCTTCTTCTCCTTGCTCCCCTTCCCCTCTTGCTCGTGTGTTTATCACTGGTGTCCTGTCTGCTGAGCACCAGCGCCTACTGCATCGATGTTTGTGTCATGTGGACTCCGACATTGTGTCGAAGCTCTTTAGGACATAGCCCACCCTCGGTCTTGACGCGGCCTCTTTTGAGAAGCCGCCCAAGACCCATTGTCTGTTCTGCGCTCAGGGTAAGATGCATCGCTACACCTACCCTGACTCCCGTTCTCGAGCCCTTCGTCCCCTCGAGCTGGTCCATTCAGACCTTCTCGGTCCTCTCCCTGTTGAGTCCTTATCCAATCGGGGCCGATATGTCCTGACCCTGACCGATGACTTAACCCGGATGCGGTGGGTCTACAGCCTGCGCCAAAAGAGTGATGTTGCTCTCGCGGTTCGTCTCTGGCTAGTGATGGCTGAGTGTCAGTGTCGCCACTCGCTGCACACCTTCCGCTCGGATCGCAGCGGCGAGTTTCTTGGCAAAATGGACAGTTTCTTTGCCGAGCGCGGGATTTTTCACCAGGTCTCTGCTCCTGCCACTCCTCAGCAGAACGGTGTCTCTGAGTGCTAGAACCACACCATGGAGGATGTGGTTCGTGTTATGCGATCTGAGTGCGGTCTCCCGGAATCCTTCACCTTCGAAGGCTTCGCCTACATGACGTGGGTCTGGAACCGCCTCCCACAAGGTCCTCTTGTTGACCACGTTACACCGGATGAGCTCTGGTTTGGCCACCGTGCCGATCTGCATCTTGCTCGTGTCTGGGGCTCAGTGGCTTATGTGTAGTACACGGAGGATCAACAGGGGTCCAAGGTCTCTTCACGTGGTCGTTTGTGTGCCTTCGTTGGTATCTCCCCGCGGTCGAAGGCCTGGAATTTTTGGAACCCCGCCCTTCGTCGCATTGTTTAGTCCCACGATGCGCTCTTCTTTGAGTCTCTCACCTACCGTGATGTGACCTTGATTGTGTCGATGTCTGTCATACACGTTCCTACGTGTGAGGTTTCTTGATGGATGGGAGTGTCAGAGCCTACGAGCACCTCTCGTCCGGCTGATGTGTCTGTTCGAGCACCCTCCACTTCTCGGTCTTCAGCTCTTGATGACCCGGCGATCATCGCTGTCAGCCCAGAGACCTCTCCCGCCCAGCATTTCTTCTCTCATGCGCCCTCACGCCCCAGAGACACCCATGATTCTGTCCCTCTGTCCACCGGTAATCCTGTCTCTGTGGACGGTCCTGCTGCCACTCCCAGTCCTGCGTCTCCCATCAGTTCACCAACCTCTCCTCCCACAGCATCACCTGCCCCTGTGCCTCAGTCCTCACCGGATGTGGTCGTGCTTGTCTCTGAGCCTGTGGTCAGCCCTTCGAGCCCAGGCTACTCGCGTGAGCCCGGTGGTCGTCTTCGACCGTTGCGCTCCGTAGCCCAGTGAGTGTCAGGTCCCGTGCCCAGATGCTCCACTCGTAGCGTTGGGAGTGTTGGCTCTAGTGGGTGTGGAGGCACCCTGAAGGATGCCTAGCTCTTGCTGGTTCACGCTACCAAGGTTTGGGGCAGCCAAGGGACACCAATGGTGAAGAGTGTGGAGCACAAGGATCACGGATGCGATTGAGCAGAACACGTCGCATTCAGTATAACTGAATCGAAACACGATTGTGTTACTTATCATAATGAGATTACATCAGATCCTTATAGCCTGTGATCTAAGCTTTCCAACGCATCCAAGCATGCCCAAAACGGAGCAGTAGAGCCCCTGCTACGGCCGTCGAAGTAACCCTTGGTGGAGCCGNAGAGTGTGGAGCACAAGGATCACGGATGCGATTGAGCAGAACACGTCGCATTCAGTATAACTGAATCGAAACACGATTGTGTTACTTATCATAATGAGATTACATCAGATCCTTATAGCCTGTGATCTAAGCTTTCCAACGCATCCAAGCATGCCCAAAACGGAGCAGTAGAGCCCCTGCTACGGCCGTCGAAGTAACCCTTGGTGGAGCCGCCCACCTTGCCTTGCACGCTAGGCAATGGGAGGCGCTTCGATGATGACCCGTCGAAGCGCCTTTCCTCGCCCAGAAGTCAAGGAGAAGTTCACCCTGGTCAAGGAGAACTCTCAAGTTTCTTCCTTTATGACCCTGGTGCATTTGGAGCTCGTTGGGGACGAACTCGGATCACTGGCGGTGGATTATCCCGCCACCCATGGCGGATACCAGATTCCACCCCCCAAACACCCGATTTTTGGGCTAGGCTAACTTTCTGGATACTCACTCAAATCGAGCGATTCAAAGCTCGATCCTGCATGGAAAAATCCAAGGCATCCAAATCTAAAGTCAGATCAGGTGTTCGACCACTCCTCACTGGTCAAACCAGGGATTACACTCAACGGCACTCATGGCAAGGAGCACACCATGACAACAATCTCCCCCTTGCACCGCAGCCTTGATGCCCTGTCCTTGGATCCTGTGGCATTTTAAGCTTCACAGCGCAGACCGAGCTCCATGCAGCTCGCGTCGTGCCTGTCCTTGGGCTGTGCCTTGGTCATGGCATCGGCGAGCATGCGCTTAGTGCCACAATGCACAATAGCCGCATCTCCCTTCGCCACCAAGTCCCGCGCGTAGTGATGACGGATCTCAATGTGCTTGGTCCTCCTGTGCAGCACTGGGTTCTGGGTCAGGCTGATGGCACTCATGTTGTCAACGTTGAGTACCGTTGGCTTCCTTTGCGGCACGCCGATCTCCTTTAGCAGCCGCCTCAGCCACACCGCCTCCTTTGCAGCTTCCGCGAGTGCGATGTACTCCACTTCGGTGCTGGACAGCGCCACGCTGTCCTGCTTCCTACTTGCCCATGAAACTGCTGCACCACCAAGCACAAACACATACCCCGGCGTTGATTTTCTGTCATCCACATCACCAGCCCAGTTGGCATCCGAGTAGCCGACCAACTCGAGGATCCGCTGTTTCGTGCTCCCCCTCCAAACACGAGCCGCGACTGTTTTGTCGCCTTGAGATAGCGGAGGATGCGCTTCACCGCTTGCCAATGCAACGGCCCGGGGTCAGCAACATAGCAGCTCACTTGGCCCTCCGCGAAGGCCAGGTCGGGCCGCGTCGCCACCATGGCGTACATGATGCTCCCCACTGCGGACTGGTATGGCACACCTGCCATCTCCTCCTTCTCCTCGTCCGTGCTCGGGCCCATGCTCGAGCTCAGCTCACACGTGGTGGTCATGGGTGTGCCGATGGGGTTGCACTCCTCCATGTTGTAGCGGCGGAGCACCTCTTGCACGTACTTTGCCTGTCCCATCTTGAGCGTGCGTACCTTGCGATCCCTCTTGATGGCGACGCCAAGGTAGTACTCGAGCTCGCCCATATCGGTCATTTGAACCGACCGCCCAGCTGCCGCTTCAGGTTCACCAACTCCTCCATGTCTGATGACACGAGGATGAGATCATCCACGTAGAGTGCCACGATCTGGTGCAACCCCGGCTGCTTCCGCACGTACATGCTATGATCCGCCTCGCAGCGCTTGAAGCCAAGCTCGGCCATGAAGCCGTCCATTTTCAGGTACCACATGAGTGGCGCTTGCTTTAGTCCGTAGAGCGCCTTGCGAAGCCAGCACACCTTCCCCGGCGGCGCGTCCACCCCCTCCGGCACCTCCATGTAGACCTCCTTGTCCAGGTCACCGTTGAGGAACGCAGTTTTCACGTCCATTTGGTGGACTTCATAGTCGCGCACCGCCGCCACCGAGAGGATGGAACGAATGGAGGCGAACTTCGCCACCGGCGCGAAGGTTTCATCGTAGTGTTCACCCTTTCGCTGGGCGTACCCCTTCGCAACCAGCCGCGCCTTGAACCGCTCCACCTTCCCCTCCTTGGTGAGCTTCTTCTTGAAGATCCACTTGGAGCCGATGATTTTTGCGCCCTCCGGCCTGTCAATCAGCTGCCAAGTGCCATTCTCTTCATGGGAGGCGAGCTCAGATTTTATAGCTCCCTCCCACTCAGCCCCATCCTTCCGCTGCAGCGCCTCCTTGACGGTCTCGGGCTCCTCTTGCGCAAAGAACGCTCGAGCGAGCCCAGTCCAGATGCCCTCTGCGGTATCGTACCTCTTTGCCGTCCTCCTTGCACGTCCGCTTCTTCGGGGCTGCTGCTGTTGAGGCTGCTGCTGCCGTTGCTGCTGCTGCTGCTCCCTCGCGGTGCCACTTGCACCGCTGGCCTGCTCCCCCTCTCTCGGGGACCGTGGAGATGCGGGCTCACTCCCCACCTCTTCGTTCAGCTCCACTGCTGCCGGCGCTTCGGACTCATTGTCCGACTCGGCTGAATGCAAATCAGCCGCTCCCACATCGCCCGGATGGTTCTCGCCGGCTGGAGCCGATGGGACGTCACCCTCTTTTGCGTCCTCCGGCGTCTCCCCCTCAAGGAGTGGCAGCCACTCCCCACGCTTGGATAGACCCGCGTCCTTGTCCGTTCAACGCCTGGCCTCGTCAAACGTGACTTCGTGACTCTTCACGATCTGCTGCCTCCGCGGGTCGAAGAGCCGGTACGCCTTGCTCCCGCTCTCGTACCCGACGAAGATGCACCGGCGAGTCCGCGGGTGCAGCTTGCCCCGCCCCTCCCGTGCCTGCACAACAGCATGTGCAACACAACCAAACGTGCGGAGGTGTGCCACAGTTGGCTTCCTCCCGCTCCACACTTCTTGTGGCGTCTTCCACACCTTGGACTCCGCGTCTTTTAGCGGCTTCGTCGGCGTCAGGTTCATGATGTACGCCGCTGTCCGTGCCGCCTCGCCCCAGTACCGCTGCGCGAGGCCGGCCGTCACTCAACATGGACCAGACCATGTTGAGGATGGTGTGGTTCGCCCTCTCGGCAGCGCCATTTTGCTGCGGAGAGTGTGGCGTAGTTTTCTGCCACGCGATCCCCTTGCTCTTCATCCATGCCGAGCAGCCCTCGTACTCGCCGCCGTTGTCACTCCGGAACGCCTTCACCTTCAACTCCGTTTGGCGCTCCACAGCCGCCACAAACTCCTGCATGCACGACAAGACATCGCTCTTCCTCTTGATGATGTAGAGGTAGAGCTTGCGGCTGTGATCATCAATGAAGGTCACGAAGTAGCGAGTGCCCCCAATGGAGCTCTCGAATGGTCCACACACGTCAGTGTGGACCACCTCCAACTTCGCCAATGCACGCGTCCCTTTGCCATCGAACGGCTGCCGTGTTGCCTTGCCGACCACGCACGGCTCGCACACGGCATTCTTGGCTGCGTCGAGGCTCTTGACCTCAAGACCCCGCACCACTTCCTTCTTTGCCATGTCCCTCACAGTTGAGGGAGCGATGTGGCATAGGCGACGATGCCATAGGTCCAGGTCCCCTTCATCCTTTGTCACGAGGTTGGCGGCGTCGGTCCTCACCGCATCGGCAAGAACCTTGGTACGGAGAAGGTACAGGTCCTCCTCCCTCTTGCCAAGTGCAATCACCTCGCCATCCCCCTCCTTCCAGATGATAGCCTCCTTCTTCTTGAAGAGTACCTCGAGCCCCTTGTCGGTAAGGCGGCTCACTGACAGCAGGTTTGCCCCAAAGTTGGGCATGTGGAGCACGTCGTAGATGGTACACGGAATGGTTTTCCCGTTCACCACCGACTCGATGCGTACATTGCCTTCGCCCGCGGCCAACTCCGTTTTGCCGTTGGCCACTGTCATGCGCCGCTCGGTGGCGCCGTAGGTGATGAACGCCGCCCGGTTGCATTGTGTGTGGCGGCCTGATCCAGAGTCGATCACAGTGACTTCCGGATCTGTCAAGTCGGTAGACTCCCTGGCCATCATGGCTTGGGTGTCCTTCTTCCCGCCCTTCCTGGGCTGGTCCGACTTCTTGTTGGGGCAATCACGTGCATAGTGGCCCTGTTTGCCACAATTGTAGCACTCCCCCTTGTTGTCACCTCTCTTGGTGCCCTGGTTGGCACCCTTCCCCTTCTTGCCTCCCCCTCCACCTTGAGGGCGGACGGCATAGGCGGAAGTTGATGTCGCCCCATTCTCCCTCCCACCACGCCGCATCCATTCGTTGCGGACGTACTCAGCCACCTTCGGGTACTTCAACTCATCGGTGGACCAGCCGCCTACGACGGTGATCATGGGACTCCAACTGTCCGGCAAGGCCAGGAGGAGGATCATGGCTTGCAGCTGAGGGTCGACCTTCCATCCGGTGGCTACGCACTCGGCAGTGAGGGACTCAATCTGCTGCAGGATCTCCATGATGTCGTCGCCTTCGTTGGCTCGGAGGGTGACGAGCCTCTTGAAGACGAAGAGCTGGTTAGCAAGGTTGGTAGACTGGTAGATGGTGTAGAGCTTCTTCTAGGCCTCCGCGGCCTCCGTGCATCCTTGAATGAGGGAGCGTTGCGTCGGAGCAAGCGCATACACCAACAAAGCAAGCGCCTTCTTGTTGCGCTTCTTGTACGCTTCCACTTCCTCTGGCGTCACGGTGTCCGGAGGGGCAGTTTCTTCACCCTTGACCAGCTCAAGCAGACCCTTGTCATCGAGGAAGAAGTCAAACTCCCACCTCCAAAGGTGGAAGCCAAGCCCGTCGAACTTGGAGACGCCGATGCTCTCTTGCTCGTCGGTGCCATGGCCCGCGGCGGTAGCGTGAACGTTGTAGAGCTAGGGTCCTTCTAGGCACGTGAACCCATAACCCTTTGTTGGCTCTAGTGGGTGTGGAGGCACCCTGAAGGATGCCTAGCTCTTGCTGGTTCACGCTACCAAGGTTTGGGGCAGCACAAGGATCACGGATGTGATTGGGCAGAATACGTCGCATGCAGTAGAACTGAATCGAAACACGATTTTGTTTGTTAACATAGTGAGATTAAATCAGATCCTTATAGCCTGTGATCTAAGCTTTCCAACGCATCCAAGCACGTCCAAAATGGAGCAGTAGAGCCCCTGCTACGGCCGTCGAAGTAACCCTTGGTGGAGCCGCCCACCTTGCCTTGCACGCTAGGCAATGGGAGGCACTTCGACGATGACCCGTAGAAGCGCCTTTCCTCGCCCAGAAGTCAAGGAGAAGTTCACCCTGGTCAAGGAGAACTCTCTTGTTGCTTCCTTTATGACCCTGGTGCATTTGGAGCTCGTTGGGGACGAACTCGGATCACTGGCGGTGGATTATCCCGCCACCCATGGCGGGTACCAGATTCCACCCCCCAAACACCCGATTTTCGGGCTAGGCTAACTTTTTGGATACTCACTCAAATCGAGCGATTCAAAGCTCGATCCTGCATGGAAAAATCCAAGGCATCCAAATCTAAATTCAGATCAGGTGTTCGACCAATCCTCAGTGGTCAAACCAGGGAGTACACTCAACGGCACTCATGGCAAGGAGCACACCATGACAACAGGGAGTGGCGATGCCGGCACAAAGGCCCTCGGCCTGAGTGTTCGTACTGATCACACAGAGGTACATCCAGCATGTCTTGTAGGGCACGATCTCGTCACTCGCGAGTTTCGTACCGCTTGTGATGCAGCAGCTGACCTTGTGGTCGTCAGGCCCAGTTCTGAGGAGTGTGCACTCGCCACTCAGAGCTCTCCCTCGTTGTTTCATTTATCTCTACGAATGCTATTGAAGAATTCTGACACTTTGCCTTGTGTCCCCTAACCAGACCCTTGCTGTTGTTTGCATGACTTGTGACTGTCGTCACCGTCTGACCAGGCACTGACGCCTAGTCAGCGGCAACATTGCTAGGAAGATTCCACACATTTTCTCAAGAGGGAGGGAGAGAGGGAGGGGGAGAGGGAGGGACAGAGGGAGGGACAGAGGGAGGGAGAGAGGGAGGGAGAGAGGGAGGGAGAGAGG
>SZWC01009372.1:3278-35911 GCA_023375785.1 Penium margaritaceum | reverse complement strand
AGAGAGAGAGAGAGAGAGAGAGAGAGAGAGAGAGAGAGAGAGATGTAGGTATCGACACATACTAGGATGAGCACATCAAAGTGCACATAGCAAGAGGGAATGCGACGCCATGGATCGGGAAAAGCTTGAGTTACATAAAGTTGTACAACAAGTAAGAAGTAACAATAAGTGACAAGGGAGAAATGTGATGTGTTATGGTTGATCGGGCCATCTACTCGAGGCTATAGTTTTGGGGCCCGGACGCAACCCAGGGATCGTATCCAACCCTGGAGCAACCGAGCTCCAGGTGGTTTCTCACATGATGGTATGGAATGTGTAGGTACTGTCACCTGTTGACTGTTTGGAAAGGATGGGGTCACCACGGATCCATGGCTACGTAGAGAGCAGGGTGCAAGAAAACCTTGTCTGGAGAAATGTTAGAGTGAATAAGAGAACGGGAGGCACGGGCTAGCGAGCTCTAAGGAGCCAGTTGACCGGGCCACGCATGCGAGTAGCTTGTCGTGGGGCCCAGCTGCCACCACGGCATCAAACCGAACTAGTTGGCAATGTGCCGCCGAGGTCATCTCACACTCCAGCATAATCGTGCCTGTGGCCCCTTAGGATCAGCAACCCGGTGAAAACAAGAACACTCCTAGCTAGGCATGAATATTATCAGGAACAAAACCACGTCGACCACAAGCGTATGCGGATGCATGTCTACTCATGTGTGACTCTCCATTGTTCGATCAATAAATGCTCATCACAACATTATGAAGATTGCAGCTTTCCTCTCAGTCACGTCTGGGCATGTTAGAGCTCGTGTCTATCTTGCACTCTGTTGGTTTGTGTGGCTTCCACCCGTCACGACCGACGCCGATGGATTACCCATATACCCCACGTTGCTGGTATAGGGTAGAGCAGAGCGTGACGACACGACGGACCTCCGGAGTGTCCCGAGACTTCTCCAACACCTACGACATCGTCGGCGAGATGCGGTCGATGCGTTCCGGCAGCCCTGTTGGCTTGTCGAGAGCTAGGAGAGTTTACTCGGTGGGTTGAGACCCGCGCACCCGGTGGACTATACCGGTGCGACGAGGAGACCCGGTGGCTGTAGTAGTGCTTCCGATATTCGGAAAGCCGTTTGTGTTGTCTGGACGCTGATTCTAAGTGTTTCTAGCAGTGCTTGAATTTTCTCGGTGGTCGAGACCCGGGCACTCGGAGAGCTGTTCCGGTGCCTCGAGGAGACCACCTTTCTTGTTTACGTGTTACATGTAGTGTGTTATCCCCGATGACTCGTTTGGGTTCAGCAGGGGTGACGGGGCCTGGTGCGGCTAGCTGCCGGCGCCCCTACATAAGCCCGCTAGGGGATCATTTGTAAACTTTCCTTGTTATGTCGTATTATGCGTTCCAGACTTGAGCCAAAATTTTGGCGGTTTTGCATTACACTCACACACAGAGCTCATGTTCGTTATTGCATGGGCCTGCATGCCCTAAAATATTTCCAACTAACTCGGCTGAGACGCCAGAGATGCTGAGTCCACCATGCGCGCGGCTTCGGCTTCATAGTTTTGTCACCTGCAGTGATGGTGTGTGTGCATGGGTGGAGTCAAGAGGTCACTTGCTTATCTTACAGTCACAACCAACACTCCCCCGTGACCCACAGAAGAACACCCCACACACCATTGAGAGCATAGCAGCACAGAGTCACAACAATGACAGTGATATACAAGGAGCACTCACATCAACTAAGGGCATCACTTGCACGTAGCACACCAACAGCATGCATAGCAGCCTTAAGCATCCCACTGCTAAGAGCTTTGGTGAAGAAGTCTGCACGCTGCTGACGAGTATCGACCTAGACATCCTAAACCTCTCCAGCGGCAATGCGCTCGCGTATGAAGCTTGCTTTGATACCAAATGTAGCGAACGGACAGGAAGCTTGGCCCACTGGGCCAAACCTGCGGTAGTTGGGGGTCTTCGACCCTCAACTCATCCCATCCGCTTCCCCACAAGCCTGGACCAGTTCAAGCCACGTGGCACACCTCGCGCTACATCCCTCCCACAGAGGAATGGACCCACCCATGGTGTCCACCATGGGTATTGAACCCCATCAATCTGATTAAAAAAACTAGCTAGTGTGCAGGTTGGGGCAGTGGTGTTGTTGATGCAACGCGTGGGAACCCACGCTCATTGCTTAGTCTGCCCCCTTAGTCTGTTGCACTAGAGTCCAAGTCTGAGAGCCCTGGTTCGTTACCCAAAGGTGTGCACGCCAGAGTTAGCTACAGAAAGCAGCCGGAATGAAGCAATGACTGATTAGGAATGAAGAATGAGCAACCAACTGAGACCCCTCCCAATTCTAGCCTCACCTCAGCTCTGTGGGGCTTGTTACTCAGAAAATCAGCCAACCAGGAAAATCCTAGCATTATCCTGTCTGGCAGAATTGTCCTAAGTGAGACTTGCCAGACACACGACAGCCCAAAACCCAGGCGTTGTCCGTTTTGCCTAGAAACTGGATCATACCAAAATAACCACGCTACGAAAGCATTCGTGCAGTCAGGATCAGCAAGAAAAAATAGCTACGAGGAGTAACGGCTGCCCGAACTCAGGCGCAGGCTACATTGCTCCTGAGAGCTAACTATGACTACTGATGACGTGACAGCCAAGGGTAGCTGTCGATGGAGCTGGTTGTGCGAGGGTGCAGTATCAAAGCACGAGGGGGAGGAAAACCACATGCTCGGCTTCACGGCGACACGTCCACTCCAACGAACAGCGCCCCGTCGGCATCAGCATCAATCGTATGCACGAGCATGTACACCAGCCAAGAGGTCACAGTATGAGTCAGTGAGGCAGTGCACAGATAAAAAAACAACAGTTTAGTTACCTGCAGTGATGGTGTGTGTGCATGGGTGGAGTCAAGAGGTCACTTGCGTGTCTTGCAGTCACAACCAACACTCCTCCATGACCCACAGACAAACACTCCACACACCATTGAGAGCACAACAGCACAGAGTCGCAATAATCACAGTGACATACAAGGAGCACTCACATTAACCAGGGGCATCACGTGCACGTAGCACACCAACAGCATGCATAGCTGCCTTGAACATCCCACTGCTAAGAGCTTTGGTGAAGAATTCTGTACGCTGCTGACGAGTATCGACCTAGAAAACCTGAACCTCTCGAGTGGCAATGCGCTCGCGTACAAATTGATGCTCAATGTTGATGTTCTTAGTGAGCAAGTGATGCATGCCATCATGCTCAGTGATTGCCTTGGTGCTTTGATTGTTACAGCACATTGTAATGCAGCGGATGGGCACACAAAGTTGCTGCAACCAGCAGGATAACCACACACTTTTACACATACCTGCTCCAAGTGCTACGCACTCAGCCTCACTGGAGCTATGTGCAACACATCCCTCTTTTCCATTCATCCAAGAGATAACACTCCCACCCACAAGAAACATGTAGTCGGTGTGACTACGTGTGTCTGTGTCATGAGTCCAGTCACTGTCAGTGTATCCATCAACAACCACAGAGGGCTGTGCTATATAGCACAATCCTACACGAGTAGTGGACAGTGCATTACAAACGACGCGCAACGCTGCCTCGAGGTGTCCCTAACGCGGCTGCTGGGAGTATTGGACAAGGAAGTTGACCGAGAAGGCAACATCCGCTCAGGTGGTCGTGGCGAGATACACCAGGGACCCGATCTTACTAAGATGATCTGTGACATCGACAAGCTCTCCTACTTGGGACGTGTCGGATGACTTCACCAGGTGCTAACCTGCTGGATTCATCGGTGTGGGCGCAGTGGGAGTGTCGGCCAACAGAGAGGCAAAGCGCTCCCCAAGGCTGCATACATAGGCAGCTTGGTGCATGTGCAGCGTGCGACGCTGGCGGTCACACTCAAGCTCCATTTCGAGGAACACTCGAGCTGGGCCCAGATCCTTCATCTTGTATATAGATTGTAGGAGAGACTTCAGAAAGTACACAACAACAGGATTGGGTGACGCAACGAGGAGGTCATCGACATAGACCAGAATGGCGACGAAGGGCTCTGAGGGTGCACTCAAGAACAGTGCTGGGTCGACAGTGCTACGACGGTATTCGCCTCTCTCGAGAGTGGAGGGGATCTCCATGTTCCGACAGCGGGATGACTGCTTGAGTCCATACAGGGTCCTATATAGCCGCCAGACCTTGTTTGTGCTGTCGGTGAAGCTGGGTGGCTGTACCATGTAGATCTCCTCATCCAACCGTCCATGCAAGAACACATTGCTAACGCCCATCTGCTCCATTTCCCAGTCATGCTGGGTGACTAGACTCAAGAGAGCACGGGCGGTGGTGTATCGCCCAACCAGAGTGGAAGCCTCATCAAAATCAATGCCTGGAATCTGAGAGAATCCCTTGGCAATGAGCCTGGCCTTGTATCTTTCAACCTTGCTGTCAGGCTTCAACTTATGCAGGAGAACCCAGCGGGCCGAAACAACCTCACGACCTGGTAGGAGATTGACAAGTTCGAAGACCCCATGTTCATTGAGGACAGTAAGCTCCTCTTGCATGGCCTTCTCCTAGAGGTCGGTGTCTGCTACCTTACGCGGCTATCGCACAGTGGTAGGCTATTGGGAAAGTGAAGGAAGCCTACTCGTCACAAAATAGGTAACGACGTAGCCAGTGACAAACGCCTCAACGACGCTGTGGAACTCGTGAGCTACAAGTGGATAGCAGAGTTAGGGTGGATGACGCTTACAATCAGTCCAAGTGCATCTAGACCAGTGGGTCTTG
This sequence comes from Penium margaritaceum, assembly GCA_023375785.1. Taxonomy (NCBI): domain Eukaryota; kingdom Viridiplantae; phylum Streptophyta; class Zygnematophyceae; order Desmidiales; family Peniaceae; genus Penium; species Penium margaritaceum. Next base: position 31,150 of record SZWC01009372.1, on the reverse strand, counting down.
TAGAGGAGCCGGCGGCTGTGGAAGACACACTGGAGCGAGTGGGAGGTTGAGAGGGCTGAGATGTAGAATGCTGTGGAAGTGAGCGAAGTCGTCCTCTGCGAGTGTACGACTGTGGCCCCACTAGAGGGGCACTAGAGACGAGAGGATTGTCTTTCAAGCCAACGGAAGTAGAGGTGTGCAGAGCAGGCGTCGGAGGTAAGTCAGGAGTGATACGTGGGAGCGAATGTGTGGGGGCATCAGCCAACTGTGTTGGAGCACTGAGGGGCACAGACACAGACTCAAAGGACACAGAGGGAGAAGGCGCCAGTGACAGCTGCGGTGAAGTCCCAATTGGAGAACTGGACAGGTAGCTGGATAGATTTTCAGACGACGACGTGACAGGAGAGGAGGGAGAAGAAGAGGGACCAGAGAGAGAATGGACGACACTAACAAGAGAAGAGGGGGTCCGTGCGAGACCGGAGGCGGAGGCAGGCCCATCCCCTCCAAGCCGACAAAGCGAGGATAGGGAAGAGCGTGGAGCGTCATGGGACAAGTTGCAAGGAAAGACATTGTCGAAGAAAAGATCGTCTCGCGACTTAACAACACGTGCACGGTCGGAGTCTTAGAAGTGCCATGCTTTAGACATGGCAGAGACACCAAGGAAGGTACACAAGCGGGCACAGGGATTGAGTTCCCAAACTCGCAGGTCCTCGGGAAGCCAGAGAGCAGCGACACAACCACAGATGTGAGCAATACGCATGTCAGCACGATGCCCAAACCAATGCTATAAAGGGGTGAAATGACAAGGGAGAGGACCATGTGGAACAAGGTTCGAGACCCAGGTCATGTAGGACATGGCCTCAAGCGAGAAGTGAGGAGAGAGGTCAGTGGCACTAAGCAAGGTGCGGACCGCTTCAGCAAGGGTCCTGTTCCAGCGCTCAGAAATGCCATTTTGCTGAGGTGTGTAGGGGGCCGTAGCCTCCATACACACCCTGCGTGATGTAAGGAAGCCAGTAGTAGAACCCATGAACTTCCCACCATGGTCATAACGAAATACATGAAGACGATAACCACAGGCAAGTTAGGCCTTGGGAAGCCAGGACTCAAGGGTGACGTAGACATCACTCTTTTGATTGAGAGCAAAGACCCAATGCATACGCGAGAAGTCATCAGTGAGACAGAGGACGTAACGCCCAACCCCCCCTAGAGCCTCGTAAGGAAGGGACCCCATGAAATCAATGTGCAGAAGGTCAAGGGGGTGGGAAGTGTATGACTCAGACGTGGAGAATGGGGACCCATGCATTTTTCCCTGAGCACAGTCGAGGCAGTCAGAAGGACAATGAGAAGGAAAGGTGGCAACATGAAGCCCATCCATAGGAAGCACACAAAGCAGGTTTTCAATGGCAACCGTGTGAATGTGGCACAGGCGGCGATGCAGCAACTGCGTGTGAGCAGGGGAAAGTGAGCGAGCAACGTGAACTTGGACAGTAGTGGCAGGCAAAGGAGCAAAGGAAGGAATACGAAAAGGGTGATCATATTGGGTGTCCTGTAGTAAGATGCGACCAGAGGTGCGATGGAAAACAGAGGCAACACCGCGACTAGAGGAGAAGTCCATGCCCTGGTCATCGAGTGTTGCAACAGAGAGAAGAATCAACTTGAGGGAGGGAACGTACAACACATCAGGCAAGGACAGTCCCCCCCCGGGCCCAAAAAAGCAGACAACCCCAACGCCATTAAGAGGAAGAAATTGGCAGGAGCCAGTGTGAACAAAATGGACAGAGCCAACAAGGCCAAGCGAGACAAACGACGAGCGCGAAAAATTCATGTGATGGGTGGCTCCAGAGTCAAGGATCCAGAAGGCACCCGACAGACGAACAGTGCCAGTATCACGACTGACTGCGGCTACGACAGCGTGGGACGGAAGATACTGACCACAGGCGATAAGACAATGAGATAGGGGAACAGAATGTCACTCCTCAATTCACAAAACATCAGTGACAGGAACACAATCCTCAATGTGACCAGACGTAGAACCACGCAAGGCCACATTAACAACACATGCAAGTGACTCCAACCCCGAACACCCACTCTCACCTCCTTGATCACGGAGATGAAGCTGGTGGACGGCCTAGGAGAGGGCAGTTTCCAAGTGACGATCATCTTCAGGCAAGTCAGGGGTGATGAAAACACCGGAGGAGGAGCGCTGAGATGAGTAGATGGGAGAGGCTCACGAGGGTGGTGTGTATGGCCCAGTGGGGGGGCCATAGTAAACAGGTCCATAATACCCTGGAGACCACCCCCAGGGATAAGGAGGTGGATGTGGTGGTGCATCAGTGGTGTAGGCGGCTGTATTGGTGAACACCGGGAGACAACTGTCAGTGAAATCTGAGACTCTTGCTTCTCACGTTGATTCCTGTGACTCACCTCACAGGTTCAAATCCCCCCATGAGCAATGTTCCCCAACCCAGCCCACCATTTCGCCCCTCACACAGGCTACCCCGCCTATTTGCCCCTTCTTGGGTTACCCCGCCCATTTACCCCCAAACCTACTCCATGCATTATCCCATCCAAGGACTGCCCCACCTTGTCCCTCTTCCCAAACAGGCTACACCGCTACTTCACCCCGCATTATCCTTGCCCCAAATCTGGGCAACCTCACCTTCCCATCACCTCACCTCCCCACCACCTCACCTTCCCACCACCTCACCATCCCACCACATCACCTCCCCACTACCTCACTTCCCCACCTCACCTTTCCAACACCTCACCTCCCCACCTCACCTTCCCACCACCTGACCTCCCCACATCAACTCCACACCTCACCTCCTCCCCACCTCACCTTCTCACNCTAAGGGGTGTGTCAGTGAAATCTGAGACTCTTGCTTCTCACGTTGATTCCTGTGACTCACCTCACAGGTTCAAATCCCCCCATGAGCAATGTTCCCCAACCCAGCCCACCATTTCGCCCCTCACACAGGCTACCCCGCCTATTTGCCCCTTCTTGGGTTACCCCGCCCATTTACCCCCAAACCTACTCCATGCATTATCCCATCCAAGGACTGCCCCACCTTGTCCCTCTTCCCAAACAGGCTACACCGCTACTTCACCCCGCATTATCCTTGCCCCAAATCTGGGCAACCTCACCTTCCCATCACCTCACCTCCCCACCACCTCACCTTCCCACCACCTCACCATCCCACCACATCACCTCCCCACTACCTCACTTCCCCACCTCACCTTTCCAACACCTCACCTCCCCACCTCACCTTCCCACCACCTGACCTCCCCACATCAACTCCACACCTCACCTCCTCCCCACCTCACCTTCTCACCACCTCACCTCCCCACCACCTCACCTTCACAACACCTCACCTCACCCCACTTGCTGTTTGGCTTCTTGTTTTACTACTTAGGCTACAAGTTGTCCTAGCTCTCTCTAGTTCATTCAATCCAACACATTCGTTGTGTTCTCATTCTCAACATGGTATCAGAGCTCAAGTGACCCTCTTGTCGCCTCCCTCCGCCGTCTCCACCATGGCCATAACTTCGCTCCAGCACACGTCCGTCGCGAGCGTTTCGTCGTCCGCGCTTCAAAGCCAATTCTGGCTGGAGCTAATTGCATCTGACCTCTCCCTCTACCTTTCCACCGCAAAAAAATCCATTTTCAGGATTTTCCTCAACATCGGCGATTTTCTGTCCACGACTTCCATCGCGAGCGTTTCGCTTTCGGTCCTCTCACTCCAATTCTTTTTGGAGCTATTTGGAGTCAAACTCCCCCTCTACTTTTCCATCACAAAAAAATATGTTTTCGGATTCTCCCTCGGCTCTCCCGGACATCGCCAGATTTCTGCCGACCTCATCCGTCGCGAGCGTTTTGCCTTCGGTGCTCCCACTCCAAAAATTTCCGGGCCCCCTCCTCGCTGGCCTTCTCCCCCACCTTTCCATCGCAAAAAAATATTAGAAAGGACACTTCTCACTTTTTTGACCTAATTTCTCTCCCCGGCTGCCCACCCGCCTTCTCTTAACACTCCCTTCATGGCCTCCGTTGCCGCCATGGGCGGCTCTCTTCTTGCCGTCCCGAAACTTGCCACCAAGCATCAACACCAAGGNGCGGCGATGAACCTCCACGCACCGCCTCCTTCTTTTGGTGACACCTCAGTCTATGCCTCTCCCATCCGCCCCAAGAAGTTTCCGGCGTGCCAATATGCACCTCTCCATGGCCCGCTCAAGGGCACGGTGTGCGGTGGCCTCAACCACCCTCAGTCCACATGTGACCACGCCCAAACAGACCAGTGGCTTGCGGCATCGTCCAACCGCAAGTACAACGACCGTCCTCGTTGGGCGGACATCCGCTCCAAGGCTCTTCGCGACCGCCAAGCTTCATGGAAGCCCCCCTCCGTTGTATGCTATGTGGCCCCGGTAGCTAGCACTTCCCTCCCTCTTGTTCATGACATCAACGCAGGATTTGCGATGTACTCCGTGTCTCCCTCCCTCTTTACCGAACAAACACTCGACTCCGGTGCGGCAACCCACACACTTCGAGATGCCGATCACATCTCTCCCCTGCCCTCCCCCGTCACAATCAATGGAGCCACCACCTCCATGAGTGCCACATGTCATTCCCAAGCGACCCTCTCATCACCCGCTTCCCCTCATGGATCTATCTCCGGCCTCCATGTTCCCTCCCTTCGCACCAATCTCCTCTCGGTTCGCCAACTCCAACAAGAGGGCGTCACCATTACCTTTCCCGCCTTCGGCACCGAAGCTCATCTCAATTCCTCCTCCGGCTCTCATCTCACAACCTTCCGCCTCTCAAACAACCTCTACCGCCTCTCCGCTCCTCGCTCACAACCCGCCCTTGCCGCCTCTCCCTCTCCGACTTGCTTGTGCCGTCACATCTCCAACCCTCTCATCCTCCACCATCACCGACTTTGCCATCCGAACTTTGCCGCCCTCCAACGCCTCNGACGCTTTCCTTGCATGGGCAAACCATGCATCCGCCCGATTCGGGCGCAACATTCTCCATCTCCGCTCCGACCGTGGAGGCGAATTCCTCTCCACTCTCCTTTCGGAGTATTGCGACCACCACGGCATTGACCATCAACTTACTCTTCCCGAGTCACCCGAACAAAACGGCGTTGCCGAACGCCGCAACGGCGTCCTCCTCGCCATCATCCGCACACTCCTCGCTCATGCTTTGGCACCAAAATCTTATTGGGCGTACGCTCTCCGCTACGCATCCCGCGTCCACAACCTCTACCCTTCCTCTATTCTTCCGGATGTTACTCCATGGGAGGCGTGGTTCAGCAAGAAACCGGACGTCTCCAATCTTCGCGTGTGTGGTTCTACGGCGTACATGCTCCTCAACAAGTACCAACGCTCACAGAAACACACTTCCAAGGTTGACCCACGCGCCGCCCCTCACATGTTTGTGGGCTTTGCTCCAAATTCGACCGGCTACGTGTTCCTTGACCCCGCCACTGGACAAGAGACACATAGCATTGATGCCGCCTTCGACGAAACCCTCCCTTTCCTCCCCGCTACCTCTCACTCCACACCCTCTCTTGACTGGGCCCACTTCGATGTCCTCCCCTCTCCGCCGCCTCTCCCGACCCCATCCTCCACGACTCCTCCGAGTCCTTCCCCCACTTCCTCCCTTGCCGGTTCACCCCCTCCTCCCTCTACCTCCCATCCATCCTCCCCTCCCGGATTCCCCATTCTTCCTCCTTCCTCTCCTCCCCGCTCTCCTCCTATGTCCGCGATTTCCCCCCCTTCCCCTCCCCCTCCCCCTCCCCCTCCCCCCCTGACTTTCCCTCCTACACCCCTCCGGTTGGCCCCTTCTTCCTATCCCCCCATCGGCCTTCGCGAGCTTCGCGGTCTTGGCCTCCTTCCCCCTTCATCCTCCTCTCCCACCCTCCCTCCCTCCTCCCCACCCACGCTTCCGCCTCGCCCTTCCACCGGCCCTCGTCGCTCGTCCCGCCTTCAACCACCCCTCCCTCGCGGTGGTGACCTTGGTCTTGTTGAGGACCGTCGCGAAGAAGTTCTCTCCCTCACAACTTCCCGTTCTACTCTTCCTCATTGGCTTCACCACGGTCCCTCCCCTCCCGATTTTCACCACCATTCAGTCCCCGCCCTCTTTCCTCCGTCCACTCTTCTCCTCTCCGTCACCACTACTCCCTCCCCTCCCATCCCGGTTCCCGCCACAATCGTCGTCGTGGAGTTTGATGTTTGCTGAACTGAGGAGGACTTTGTTGTCAGTGGCGGACATGTCGTTGTTGCCATGTCGGCCGACTGCTCACTTCATTGCCGCTTGTGTCTTTGTGAGAGTCTGTTGTGTTTCATCCTAGATGGTGAAGAAATCGTGGCGTTGGATGACGACCATGAGAATGTTGCTCTGGCTGTGAAGTCCGGCTGGTGTGGCGGGAGGTTTTCCATGCACCACTTCAAACAGAATTTTACCCGTTACGATGGACGTTGGCGAGTTATATGCGAGCTCGGCGGTCAGAAGTTTGGCTGCCTAATCCATCTAGTACATTATGTGACGTGGCTCACATAATGTACGAAGAAGTTGCTCGAGCGTCTGATTGGTCGCTCGGTGTGGCCATCGATTTGAAGGTGGCACGCTGTGGAAAGCTGGATCCAACTACCATAGCGAGTCATCAGTTCGTGCAAAAAATGACAGGTGGATTGACGGTCTCTGTCACTTGTGATGTTTTTCGGCACACCGTGTAGCCATAAGATATTGTTTAGAAATAGCCTTGTTGTGCCTTCGGCGGTGATGGTGGTCGTCGTCGGGATGAAGTGGGACATTTTGGGGAACCTGTTGACAACAACGAGGATTGCATTATATCCTTCGGGTGTGATTGGTAGTATAGTGACAAAGTCCATGGAGACGTCGGTCCACGGTTCTGTCAGAATGGATAGCAAATGCAGAAGTTTGGGTGGCCGCATGCGACGTGATTGTTTTGTTGACACGTGTCACACAATTTGTAGAAGTTGGCCATGTCGGCTTGCATCCTGTCCCAATAGTAATACTTTGCCAGCTTCTTTAGAGTTTTTCCCTCTCCAAAATGTCCACCTGGACCGGTTTCGTGGCACTCCTTGAGCAGTATGCAGAAAAGTTGGTCATTCGGGCGTTCGAATACCTGGCGAGTGAATTGTCGTCGCCAATACAGTGCGTCATGCCAGGACTTGGCTTTGTCGTATCCGCCATCCTGGCCGTAGCCACGTGTGAGTAACTGCTCCAGATATGGACCTCATTGAAGTTTAAGTGTCACTGCCTCAGCCATCAAGTGTGGTCTTCGACTGAGTGCATCTGCTGGGTTGGTTTTTCCTGGCCGGTACACGATATCACAGTCGAACCCAAATTCGAGAAACTCCATCCATTGGGTTTGACGTCGACTGAGGCTCAGCTGTGTCTTCAGATATTTTAGCGCATGATGGTCGGTGCGCACGATGCATTGGTGGCATTCAAGATAACACCGCCACGTCTTAAATGCGTGTACAAACGTCAAAATCTATTTCCCGTGTACGGCGTACTTGATTTCCGGTCCGTGTAACTATCGTGACATGTACACGACCGGTTGCTCTCTGCTGCCGTAATCCTATAATAGAACTGCACCAATGGCTCAGTTAGATGCGTCCACAGACATGATATAGTCGATTGTTGGATCGGCCAATCGTAGGGTTGGTGCCGAGCTTAGAGCAATCCATAAAGCGGTGAAAGCTTCTTGATCGACGTCTCCCCACCGCCACTCGTTTTCTTTTCAAGTGAGATCGGAGAGAGGTGCTAAAACTCAGGCATAGTCCCGTATGAAATGCCAGTAGTAGTCGCAGAAGCCGAGGAAGACTTGAACATCTCGGATGTTGGTTGGCGTTGCCCAGTCAGCGACTACTGCCACCTTTTTCAGATCCATGATGATCCGTCCGCTGTTGATGACGTGACCCAAAACCTCAATCAAACAGTGACTGAAGTCGCACCTTGAGAGTTTTTCAAAAAATTATCTCTTTGTAAAACTTAAGAAATTTTCGGAGATGTCTATGTGCTCCTCCTGAGTGCGGATGTACACCAGAATGTCATCGAGGTATACCACGACAACATCATCAAGGTACTGAGAGAAAATGTTGTTCATCACCGCCACAAACATTGCAGGGGCATTAGTGATTCCAAACGGCATAACCGTGACCTCGAAATGCCCATAGCACATTCGGAACACCGTCTTCTCCATGTTGGCGTCTGCCATATGGATCTCGTGATAACCGTTGCGTAGGTCAATTTTAGTGAAGATCCCAGATCCTCGAAGTTGGTCAAAAAGTTCGTCGGCACGAGGAAGGGGGTAGTGGTTCTTGATAGCAGCTTCGTTTAACGCCCAGTAGTCCACACATATCCACATTTTGCTAGTTTTCTTTTTCATGAACAGAACTGGTGTGGCGTATGGTGACGTGGATGGGCGGACGAATCTTTGAACGAGCATCTCCTCAAGTTGCTTTTTTAGCTCGGTCAACTCATGGTCGCTCATCGAATAGGCTTCTTGAACGGTGGATTGGCTACCCGGTTTTAGTTCGATGTGATAGCCAATGTTGCACTGTGGTGGCAAGGTTTTTAGGAGTTCGTCGGGGAAGACATCCGTAAACTCTCGGGTGAGAGGTGCGCACCCCTCGGGAACCATGGCGAACTTTGTTGATGCCGACGAAGCCGATGAGACTTATGAGTCAGTTGTTGCCACTTCCGCTTCCTCCATTGGCTCAAGATGCATGAGCCACGTGCAAGCCCCTTGTTGTATGAAATGCTTGGCCACGTTGAGTGGTATCGGCTGCGCAGGTTGTCGCTTCTCGGTTGTAGTGGTTTCCTATGCTGCTTCCACCTCTGCTTCTTCCGCTGTCGTCTTCCGTCCCACGTGCGGAAGTTGTCGCTTGACGCCGTTGACTTCCACGTAGACATTATCACTATTCTAGTCGATCTACGGGTTCTGCTGGTACAAGAAATCACATCCAAGAATGATTTTGTGGTCACTCATTGGACACGGCCTCCAGACCATTACACCCACAAATCTCCCACTTGCAGTCATAGTGGTTCTCAGAGTCTCCGTTTCTGTAATCTCCTGTTGACAATTTCCCCTTCAAATACCCCTGGTTAGGTCCGCAAACCTAGCTTCCAAACCATGTCGTTGCTTACAAAAATGTGAGAGGCCCCTCCATCCAATAGTGCCTTTACTGCTTTGCTACTCTTACAACCTCGGGGTTGCAATTTTAGTAGTATCACAGATTGGTCGTCCTCATATCCCTCGTCGAACTTAGCAATCTCAGAAACTCTTTGTGGTGTCGTGAGCCATTCAGATGGGCGATCGTTCGACGCAGATTGCTCCTCTCGGACAAGAGTCGCCCCTTTCACTCCTACCCCTTGCCCTTTTCTGACTCCTTTTTCTGCGACTCCCCCTCCCCCTTTTGGCTTGCTGCTTGCTTCGGCGGTTTTTAGCAATATGACCAACTATTCCGGAGTTGTAGCAGGTGCACGTATCATTTTGGTCGACAACGTCCACTTCCATCTGAGTCGAGGAGTCCCCGGAATAGCATTTTCCATGTCTAAGATGATTGTTGTTGGAAGGTCGCCAGCCATATGATTCCTTGATCTGAGCATTTTAGTCGGTGTTGTCGATCCTTTCTACTGATGCGATCATCCGTGGTAAGTCAATCTGGATGCCAAAAATGGCGATCGCTCGCCAGATGTCCCGTTTGAGGCTGTTATTCTAGTGAAAACATAGTGCGTTGGGGACAACGTCTGCACCAGTGATGATCTCGCGGAAACTCAATGTGTGATCTGTCATGTTGGGCTGCTCATGGAGGCACTGGAGTTTGTACCACGCATCAGATTTTTTATTCAACCGTCCAAAGCGTGCGAGCATCACGTGCAAGAATTTTCTCCAATCGATTAGTGGCGTCAATGCGTCTTGCCATTGCAGGTTGATCTGCTCCAAGGGTAGAACGCCTGCGTTTGAAGATGCAAGACGGGCGCCGTCGGCCGTCGATGAGGCCCCGCCGGCCTCGTGCTGCCGTTGGATGGCCTTTAGGTCAGACCACCAACTCAATGCCGTGCCACACAGAAGCGCGGCTGCGAGGTCAATATTCTTCCGATCGTCATTGACCCTTGCAGCGGTGAATTATACCTCCAAGTTCGTCAGCCAGATTTGAACCGTTGGTCGTTTGGAGTTTCCAGGATCGAGCGGTCCTGGGGGAGGGGGCGGATCTTGGGTTCGTTAAAGAGTTAGGTGTTTCTCTTGACGAGCACCGCCTCCCATGCACATGCTTAGCAAAGAGCCTCCATCGCAACGTTGAGTTATTGGAATAGATGGTTATCGATTCCATCGAGTGCAGAGATACGGTTTGCAAGTTCCTCATTGATCCGTGCCTGTTGTCTGGTGCCACTTGTCGTTCCTGCAGTCGACGTTGAGGTTGTCGTTATGGACGGATGGTTCACCACCGCCGGATCCGTGGCCGGATTGGCCATCGAACCCATCAAGACTGGCCCAGCTGCCACATAGCCTGCCACTCTGTTGAAAATTTGTCCCTCCGCATGCCCAAGTGCAGCGCCGGGAGGCGCCAACGAGCCGCCAGAAAGTGCAAAACGCCGCTCCGGCGGATCTGGTGACTCAAAGATTGCTCGAATACTAAATGGATGATTGCCCCTGATAGTTGACGAGTCGCTAAATCCGGTGGAAGTTGTTTTGCCGGAATCGGACAAGTATCGAGGGAGATATGACCTTCCAAAGTTGGGGTGTGCGCAGCGACTCTGGGAGCTGGCTGCGACTTGAAACTCGGTGGATAATCGACCGGATTGAGTAACAAAAATACCATCTGGAGAAATTGCTCCGGAAGGCCTGCCGAGGCGTCCGGTGGATAATCCACCTGATCAGGTGGATCATCCACAGGATCCAGTAGTGCAGGTTGTTACTGAGGGACTTAGCCAAAAACATGGCTCAGCGTCCGAAACTCACTAGTACAATTTATTAGTCGGGGACTTGGTCAAAATTCTGACCGCAGGTCCACGGACAGGTTTCGAACCTCGTCACACCCCATCACCAAACTCCACCCAAAAGTGGGTAGGGTGCATGGAAAAGTGCAGGAGACCCCTACACCACATGCAAGAGGACCTGCGCCTTGGGAAAGGCGCTTCACAAGTGAAGGAAGGCGCCACGGCGTGTGCACGCCATAGAGGCGTTAGGCGTTTCTGTTGTGGGTGAGACCTGCGCTTCGGCAAGCGTAACTTGGGCTACACTTGGCCGAATCGTGCGCGGTTTGGTGCGTTGGACATCTCATAACTGGCCCTATAAATCTTGTGATCATGTCTATGTTAAAAAACTAACGATGAAGCGACTCCTCACGGAGAAAAATCGAGGAGGGAGATGATGTCATCTCCGACATGCAACAGATCGAGTCGCTCGCCTCGCAATGCAATGACATGGGGTGGAAGATCGACACGCAACTGCAGATGATGGCCCTCCTCATGGCCCTACCTGACAGTTGGGACCCACTCATCACCGTCCTCGGAGGATGGGCGGAGGACAAGCTTACCTATGGTGCGGTCACAGAGTACATCCGCAACGAGACGCAGCACCGGAGCTGCGGGGAGTCCTTGTCTTCCTCATCGGCCCTCGTCACCAAAACACGTGGTGGCGGAAGTGGGGACAAAGGAAGCGGTGAAAATGGCGGCGACAAGAAGGGCGCCAAGAAAGGTGCGTGCCCCAACTGCGGCAAGGAGGGCCATTGGGCCCGTGAGTGCCCGGAGGAGGCGAAGACCAGTGGAAAAAACAGCAAGGGCAGGTCACTCCTCAAATGCAACAAGAAACACTTCCTCAAGAAGGCCAACAGGCGGTGCCTGGATTCCGGGGCCGAGGAGCACACCCAAGTCGAGAAGGTGGGGTTCGTCACCTATGAGAAGTCCTCCAAGTTGATGGTGGTCGCGAAGGACAAAGTCGAGCCGGCGGCCGGCCAAGGCAACGTGGAGGTGGAAGTCGTGGTGGGTGGTAAGAAGGAGCTGTGCGCAATCCGTGATGTGCAGCACGTCCCCGACCTGGCTGACATCTTGAGTGTCATCCACTTGACGGACAAGGGATATGAGGTGCTCTTCTACAGGAAAGGCGCAGTGGTGCGCATCGACAGCGACGGTGATGTCGTGCTGGAGGCAAAGCGCGAGGGCAGTCTCTACATCATGGAGACCAAGGTGGTCCCCGTGGCATCAGACCAAGGTGGTCCCCACGGCATCGGCCGTAGCAGACTCGCAGGAGCGCGTCGTCAACATGGCCAAGGGAGGAAGCGCTGATCTGGAGCTCTGGCACTGATGGTAGGGGCACTCGGCGCCCGCAATCGTTAAGGAGATACCGAAGCGCGACATTGTGCACGGCCTCGTCATCGATGGTGCAATAGACGCAGTAGCAGATGCATCACCGCATAGAAAGTACGAGCCTTGCATTTTGGGCAAGGCACGGTGCAAGCCGTTCAACGAGAACAAAGCTCGCGCGAAGGACCTGCTAGAGGTCGTGCACAGCGACGTGTGCGGACCGTTCAAAACGCCGTCAAACGGCGGCTTGAGATACTTCATCACCTTCATTGATGATTGCAGCAGAAAACTCTACGTGTACTTCATGAAGCGGAAAGGCGAGGTCCTAGACCGGCTGAAGGAGTACGTCACAGCGGTGGAGAGGCAGACTGGCTGGAAGGTTAGAGCGCTACGCAACGATAATGGCGGAGAGTACGTGGGCTGCAGTGGGTGGATGAAGCAGCAGGGCATCAAGTGGGAACCCACTACGCCGTACTCGCCACAGTCCAACGGAGTGGCAGAGTGGGTGAACCAGACGCTGCTCAACATGGTACGGACCATGCTTGTGAATGCGAGGTTGCCGCGAGGGTTCTGGGCGTAGGCTGTGCGTACAACGAGCTACACCATCAACCTCATCCCAACAGCGGTGCTGAAGGGTAAGGGCAGCTGGAAGACGCCGCAGGAGGTTTGGAGCAGGCGCAAGCCAAATGTGGCGCACCTGAAGGTGTTCGGGTACAAGGCGCACGCGATGGTGCAGGTGGCGCAACGACGCGACAACAAGCTGGAACTGCGGGCGAAGCTGTGCTTGTTCCTCGGCTACGAGAACGCACAAAAAGCATACCGGCTTTGGGACCCACGCATGCACGAGATCATCCGTAGCCGTGACGTTGAGTTCAATGAGCAGCAGAGCTTCAGCAGCAACAGCAACGACATGAGCGTCGGGAACACTCCAAAACAGGGGGAGTGGTTCCAGCTCCTTGACTACGAGGAGGAGCCGGCGGACGCGGAGGTCGATGATGCAGCGTCGGAGCGCGGCGGTGCAGCAAGAGCAGTAGCCGACACGGAGGACTCCGACGACGATGCAGCTGGGCTGGAGATCAGGCAGAATGATCCGTTGAAGGAGGCACCGCGGGTGCCGAAGAGCGCACTCCTGGCGGAGTTCGCGTCGGGCATCGGAGAAAAATACTCCGGACGCGCCGCCCGTCTGGTTGATGGTTCACCGGAGCAGGAGGGATCCTCGGGGAGCCGTCCGGTTGATGATTCACCGGAGCGGGCTGAGTCGGAAGGATCGCAGTAGAGCAACAAGACGCCGCCAAGACTGCCGGCCCGCAGCGGGTGGCAGCGGAGAGTGGGGAAGCGTTTCGACGCAGGCACCGGTCGATGGATCGGCATGACGCGGTGCATGCTGGCTGCATCAACAAAACCGACAACCGTGCAAGAGGCGCTTGCACGGCCCGAGGGGAAGCAGTGGGACGCCGCCATCAAGTCGGTGTTGGCGTCCATTGCTCAAAACGACACGTGGCAGCTGGTTGACAGGCCGAAAGACGCCAAGGTCATCGGCTCCAAGTGGGTCTTCAAGACCAAGTTCACGAAGGAAGGTGTGGTTGACAAGTACAAGGCACGGCTCGTGGCTAAGGGGTATGCACAGCGTAAGGGCGAGCACTACGATGAGACGTTCGCCCCCATTGCCAAGTTCACAAGCATCTGCGCGATCCTTGCGGTGGCAACCGCGAAGGACATGGAGCTCCACCAAATGGACGTAAAGACGGCCTTCCTCAACGGCATCGTGGACAAAGAAAGATTACATGGAGGTGCCGGAGGGGGTGGAGGCGCCGGAGGGCAAGGTGTGCAAGCTGCGGAAGTCCTTGTACGGGCAAAAACAATTGTCCCGATGCCGGTACCAACAGATGGATAGCTTCATGGCACAACTCGGGTTCAAGCGCTGTGAGGCGGATCAAAGTGTGTATGTGCGGCATAGCAAGAAGCTCCATGTAGCGGGAGGGCCGGTTTGGCCCTCCCTCCTTGCTGAAGCGAGGGGTGGTTGCGCACCACCCCTCGCGTCAGCGAGGGCTGGCCGGCGGCTAGCATTTCGCTGGCCGCCGGCCAGCTTGCTGCCGGCCGGCTGGACGGCCGGCGGCCGGCCAAGCGACCGGCCGGCCACCGGTCGGCCAGCCGCCAGCCGGCCAGAGCTGGAGCTAGAGACTCGACCCGTTACAGTGGTTCTGAGAGCCAGACGACCCCCACGACCAAGAGTTCGACGGAAACGGCGGCTACGATATAGATAAAACGCCGACGGCAGCTGTAAGAAGCAGCAGAAACATCAAAAGGGACTACAGCATCCACGCATCACCGTTTAAAGCGCCGTAAAGTACATTAGGAAGCTAGAGAAGAGCTCTATTTATTCGGGCTTCTTCTCCACAGTCTCTTGTCCATCCCAGTGGGCTACGGAAAAATTTCTGGGACGGGATAGGGAGTACCCACCCCCAAAACCACTTACTTTTCCCCTCTTCTCAAGGCTCCTTCTGCTCCTCTTCAACCAAAAATTTGGGCAGCGCCTTTCTCCAATACCAGAGAATCTCACGGCCTGAGAGAAAAAGAAAAAGGAGAAAATCGCTACTTGGAGATTTTTTGGAGGCCGTCACATTGCCGTGGAGCACAAGAAAGGCACCTCCAAGGGGGGGGGGGGGGGGGGGGGGGGGGGGGGGGGGGGGGGGGGGGGGGGGGGGGGGGGGGGGGGGGGGGGGGGCAAGGTGTGCCAAGAAGACGCAAGAAAAGACTAAGGAAGACCAGAAGACAAGAAGACAAGAAGAAAAGTAGTATTTTCCTTCTTGACCTTGTACTTGCTTGTTTTCTTGCTCTTTGTCCTAGTTTTGTGAGCGGTACTCATACGTCTTGTTATTCTCTTGTATGTTTATTTTCTGTTTTCCTAGATCCTACTTGCTACCAAGTGTCGTGAGTCACGGCTTAGGATGTCTAGTTTCAAAACCCACGACCTTGTGCCGATGTGGCGGCCTAGGAAAACACAATTTAAAATTTAAATTGCCTCACCGATTGTGAGCAAGATTTTAGGAGGCAATTCCTCCTAAAATTGTGTTGTAAGATGATCTTCACAACGGTCTTCACGTGCTAGTTGCACGGGCAACGAGATGGCAATTGCCGGACCGTCCAAGACCAACAAGGGCAAGGTGGTGACGGCCTCACCACGAGCTCTCGGCGGACTCCAAATTTTGGGAGCCGCCGCCGCGAGCACGGTTGCCAATCCAAAGGCAATCGTACCGCCTAAGGCAACCGTACCACATAAGACAACCTTACCGCCTAAGGCCATCGTACCGCCTAAGGCAACCGATGCCAACCTCAACAACACCGAGAAGCGTACGGAGGCCAAAAAAGTGCTCGACGAGCACGTCGACGCGCACGTGGGCGACCCCCACGCGATGGACGACCCGATGGAAGAGAATCTCCTAGAAGGGGATCCCGACAAAGAGCACGACGTCGATGATGGTGAAGGCGACGAGGATCACGACCATCGTCATCGTCGTGCGGCAAACTCAAGCCGACTGCTCGGGAAGGATAAGACACCTGCCGCATTGCCTGAATCTACTGATGGCAGCGAGACTACTGAGAGCAGCAAGGGCGCTGAAAGCGGTCACATGGGAAGTTCCCGCGAGAACGAGCCAGACAACGACGCCGTGAAAGCAATTCGTGATGACCATCGTAGGCTCGCAAATTTTGCTACTGAGGCGGCAGGCCGACTCAAGATCACCACCAACGGTGGAGATACGAGACCACTCGGAGGAATGGGGGCGGACCCCCCTTCCTACGATGTGGCCGCAACGGGGCAGGGCAGCGCCCACTCGAGCATCGTCACCGACGACAGTCTCCTCCGAAAGGTGGGACTCCTTGGAGGCGTGTATGCGAACCGTATCCTCCTGCAGTGGGTAAGGGTGCACGGACAATGTGAGGCCCTGGAGGCTATCGTCGATGCTCCGACGACATCAGAACTCAAGTTCGCATTCGCCAACCTGCTGGCCCACGTTGGGCAGAGCATCACGGACCTCGACCGTGATCGCCAGCTGAAGCGCTTGGCCGCCCATGAGGCAAGCCGCCGATGCAACGACCTCGACAAGGTATTGCAGAGCGTGACACAGGTGCGGATGCAGCAGCAAGTACAGCGTGCCGCAGCTGCGAATGTCACTGCCGGTGGTAGCGATGAATTTCCCACCTCGACGACTTCGGGTTCGGTCATGAACACGTCCTTCCTCCACAGTGTGGAGATCTTCCGGAAGGGCGTGAAGCTGATTGACTGGCTGAATCGCATGGAGCACGTTCTACGTGTCCACAAGGCTCCACTCAGCCAGTGGGACAACCTTGCCACGACGCGGCTTGAAGACAAACTCTTCAAGTATGTGGTCAAGGAGTGGACTGCGCAGGAGCCACACCTCGAGTGGCATCCCATGTCATGGGAGGCCTTCTACGCAATCATGCACAAGAAGTGCACCCAATATGAGGAGGCGCAGTGCGCCTTCCACAAGATCAAGGACTTCAGGCATCTTGGCAGCTCGCTCGAATCCTACTTGAACAAGTTTTCCGCACTCGTGGAGGAAGCCGAAAGCTTCACCAAGGGAGATGGGACTCAGACCTGCAAGTACCCGGAGTGCATGTTGCTGGAGTACTTACGTGATGGTCTCACCAGCGAGAGGCTGAAGGACAAGACCACCACGACTGCCACTGGCCAAGCTTGGACAAGCTGGAGGGCGTTGCGCGACTACATGAGCGAAGTGTATTCGGAGAACCCGAAGCACTACTCTGATGCACGGCCGAACGCACGTGCACAGCAAGGCCGCGACATGCGCATGGACGCTGCAGGGGTTGGTGGGTCAGCTGACAGCGAGGCGGGGCCAAGGACAAGCAGCCTGCAAACCCTCCAGCCAAGAAGGCTGGTGGATACTGTGGCCCCAACAACAAGCGCAGCTGCGAGAATGACGAGCTGCAGGCGGTACGTGAGCATTGCAACGCATCCTTCCGCGAAGGGCTCTGCCACAACTGCATGCAGCCGGGCCACTTTAGGGCTCAGTACCCTTGGGCTGCAGGTGGTGGACAAGAGGCCGCGGTGTTAGCTGTAGCAGTAACACCTCGTGGGGATGGTGCAGCAGGAGGCCGCGGACAGGGCCGTGGACAAGGTCGCGGTCGCGGCAATGGGCCCGGCCGTGGTAACGGATAGGGCCGTGAGGCGGGTTTTCCCCACCCCTGAGTGACGTTAGTGGGGCCCACTGAGGGATAAAATTGGATCACGAGTGTGGGTTCATGTTTTCATATGAGGATGTTAAACAATTTGAGTTTTTGACGAGTTCAAATTTCTCTGTTATTTTCTCTCCTCTTGTTGAACCGCATTCTACACTTGCTGACCGACATTGCCCACTAAACCTTGCATCTCCAGACGAGATGCATGATCGTACATGCTTAGTGGTGGTGACACCAACCACTGTGCAAGAGTTATATGACGTAGTGATTGAAGCA
Organism: Penium margaritaceum; assembly: GCA_023375785.1. NCBI lineage: Eukaryota > Viridiplantae > Streptophyta > Zygnematophyceae > Desmidiales > Peniaceae > Penium > Penium margaritaceum. Next base: position 13,341 of record SZWC01009372.1, on the reverse strand, counting down.
AACACCCTCAAAGCAATGAGTTAAATCACGTTCGCAATACCATTAGTCAACGATTTCGACCGAGTCAAATTTAAAGACTGGAAGGTGCTAGCCGAATTCACACGTACCCACAAGATGTGGACTCGAGTGGGTGAATTATGGGAGTTGCGACGCCCTTCGTACAGATTCCGTGTTTATCACAAACTCGGCTTGCCGTCGTCGAGTCTGTTCACTCGGAAGAGTGGAGGCAACATGACGATGCAGTTCAAAGGACACCTAGCTGGTGCTCCCATGAACGTACTTGCTGACACTGGAGGAGATGACTCTTTTTTTAGCCTTGGCTTTACCTGACAGGTTGGCCTGAAATACGAGCCATGGAATGGTGCAGTTGTTGTCGGTGACAACTGTACGGTACCCGTGATCAGTACTTGTAAAGCAAAAATTTGTATTCAAGGGTACACACAGAGTGTCACATTGAAGGTACTCAACCTTCTTGACCCGTTTGACGTGGTGCTAGGCTATCCCTGGCTTCGTAACAACAAGGCTCTCATGTGCTTTGAATCAAAGCGTTTGATCCTCCAAAAAGGACAACGCCACTTTACGTTGATTCTGAGTACGGAATCATCACCGACCCGACTCAAAGTCCATGCCAGCTTGTGTGCAATGCACGTCAAGAGACGTATCCGACAAGGTTGTTGATACTTCTTGGCTCACCTGTAGAAAGTGGAGGACGACGTGCAGGAAAACACGCCACAATAGATCAAATCTCTATTAGCGGAGTTCTCGGATGTATTCCAAGACCCACCGGCTGGGCTTCCACCAGAAAGACACATGGGCCACACGATTCCGTTACAACCGGAGGCGACTCCTCCGTTCAGACCCATGTATCACCTTAGTCTAGCAGAAAGGCGAGAGGCCGAACGCCAAATCAAAGAGTACGTTGCAAAAGGGTGGATCGAGCCTAGTAGCTCGCCGTACGGTGTGCCGATCCTTTTTGTGAACAAAAAGCACGGTGGTTTATGCATGTGCGTGGATTACCGGGCGTTGAACAAGCTGACGGTGAAACATCGATTTCCCTTACCGCGGATTGAGGACCTCTTTGACCAACTCCAAGGCGCGAAAGTATTTTCGTCATTGGATTTGTCTCAAGGGTACTATCAAATCCGCATCACGGAAGATGATGTGCCCAAAACCGCGTTTCGAACGCACATGGGACACTATCAGTTCCGAGTGTTATACTTTGGGCTTACAAATGCCCCGGCAACCTTCCAAGGAGAAATGAACCGAACGTTCACCAAGAAACTTGGACAGTTTGTCTTGGTTTTCCTGGATGACCACCTGGTTTTCTCCAAATCAATGGAAGAGCACATAGAAAATCTGCAAGAAGTTCTCGCAATCCTTCGGGAATAGAAGTTCTATACAAAAGTGAGCAAGTACAAGTTTACACAAGATGAGCTCGAATACCTTGGACACATCGTCGGTAAGGACGGCATCCGTGTCGACCCACGAAAGGTCCAAGCCGTTGTGGACTGGCCACGCCCCAAAAATATTGGGCAGATTCAGTCTTTCCTCGGCCTTGTAAACTACTTTCGACGGTTTATGCAAGGGTATTCAACCCTGGTAGCACCGCTAACCAGGCTCACGCGAAAAGACGTGCGTTGGAAATGGACACCTGATTGCGAGAACGCTTTTCTCAAAAACAAAGAGCTTCTATCCACGGTACCCGTCCTAGCTCTTCCAGATCCATCGCAACCATGGGAGGTTCGATGTGATGCGTCGGTAGTAGGACTCGGAGCCGTCCTCATGTAGAATGGTCATCCAGTTGCGTATGAGAGCCGGAAGCTCATCCCTATGAAAACGCGGTACACGATTGGGGATCATGAGCTCCTTGCGGTAGTACATGCTTTCAAGATGTGGCGTTGCTACCTCGAGGGTGCTGAAGGGGGTGTGACAGTCGTGACCGACCATAATCCATTAGTGTTTTTCCAAACGCAACCGAACCTGTCAAGACGACAGGCGCGTTGGAGCGAATACCTGAGCTGATTCTCGTTCACGTGGGAGTATCGGCCAGGACGCATCAATGTGGCCGATCCACTAAGCCGACAGCCTGCGGAAGTTAAAGAAACCACCAAGGTCGGTGGGTGTTTTATGACCATTGCAATAGCAACAGTACAATCACCGGATCCCCCTGCACCTCTGCGGCAACCACCACGAGATGTTATCCATTACAACGGTGTAAACAGAATCAAGATGGGATACTATGTGGATTCTTGGTTTCAACATTCTCAAAATATGGACAAGTACGGCTTGGTGGAGGCCGCAGGAACCTTCTGGCACGGAGAACAAGTTGTTGTGCCAAACTCGGGAGACCTTCAAGCAAAGATTATCTCCCAGTTCCACGGCCCGCCGGTCGCAGGTCATGTGGGACCCCGAAAGACCGGACAGGCACTCTCGGACCACTATTGGTGGCCAGGATGGAGTGTCGATGTCCGTAAGTATTGCATGACATGCGACCCATGTCTTCGGAATAAGGCTAGTAACAAGAAGCCTGCTGGACTCCATCAACAGATTCCCATTCCTGGGACTCCATGGGAGTGCATCAGCATGGAATTCATTACTGGTCTTCCGGACACGGCCCATGGCCATAATGCAATACTAGTGGTTGTGGATCTTTTGACGAAGATGACACACTTCATTCCTACAACCACTGACATGAACGCAGAGGAGACCGCTCGTCTCTTCTTTGAGGGTGTCGTAAAGTACCACGGCTTGCCGTTGCGCATTATCTCCGATCGAGATAAAAAATTTGCTAGTAATTTCTGGTAAACGATGCAGGAGTACTTCGGCATTGAGTCGCAAATGTCGACAACATTTCACCCTCAAACTGACAGACAAATAGAGCATATGAATCGCACTCTGGAGCAGATGCTCCGCATGTACCTGAACCCTGCCATGCATGATGGGGACGAATTCCTAGCACCGACAGAGTTTGCGGTGAATAACTTGGTGAACGAGTCCACACAGTTCACACCGTTCGTATTAAACAGTGGTCGGCATCGAGTGGTACCCTCTTCATTGGTGAAGAGTGGGAGTACAGAAGGGCAGGTTCCTTCCACTCAAGCCTTCTCCGAGCGCATCGACTCCTTGTTACAGGAGGTGAAGGGTCACCTTCAAGCAGCTTGGTAGCGACAAAACGTATATGCAGACAAAGGTCGCCAGGAGGTCTCGTTTGACATTAGTGACAAAGTGCTGCTTAGCACAAAAAACCTTCGGTTGAAGTCGCCAGGGGCAAGAAAACTTCTTCTGAAGTGGATTGGGCCGTTTCCCATTGTGGCACGCATTGGGCCACTGGCATACCGATTGCTACTTCCGCCGAGTATGAAGATACACGACGTGTTTCATGTGAGCCTGCTGGCTCCATACACGGCAGACGGAATCGTTCAGCCACCGCCAGCAGTCCTTGTTGCCGACGGCCTATACGAGGTCCTTCGCCTACTCCAGCATCAAGAGCGTACTCTTCAGTCGCGCGTTGTTAGGGAGTACCTCGTTCATTGGGCCGGTTGTGGACCTGAACATAATTCATGGGAGCCCGAATCTCAGTTTCCCACAGGGGTGGTCAATGAGTACTGGAGCGAGCTAGCAACTCGCACAGATCGACGTGTGGCAGGAGGTACCACCTGAACGCGGAAAAAGTGAACAACATTCCCACATGGCAGCATTCATGGAAAACGACCATAGGAGGTTGGGGCCGCCCAACATGGTTGTCGCGCGGACGCTCCAACCTAAAGGGGGGAGGCCGCTAGCCGTGCTGACCTACAAGCTGCAGCTTAGGTCCAAGTACCATGCACGTGTTCATGTCTAGCTGGTGATTGAAATTATTAATTTTCTTTCACAATGTTGATGACTCACGAACTCACAATCCTACTTGTTGTTCATGAACCGAGATGGTTCATAATTAGTGGGGAGGATTGTAGCGGGAGGGCCGGTTCGGCCCTCCCTCCTCGCTGATGCAAGGGGTGGTTATGCACCACCCCTCGCGTCAGCGAGGGCTGGCCGGCGGCCAGCATTTCGCTGGCCGCCGGCCAGCTCGCTGCCGGCCGGCGGCCGGCCAAGCGACCGGCCGGCCACCGGCCGGCCAGCCGCCAGCCGCCGATCGTGGCCTCAGTCCGATCGGTGGCTGAGGGTCCACGAGGGCCTCGAGGGCGAGGCCTCGTGGCCTCGTGGCCTTGTGGCCTCGTCCCTCGCCCCCGCTCACCCTCCTTGCAAGCGAGCGAGCAAGGACGAGGGAGGGGGACGAGGGACGAGAGACGAGAGGATCTGGTGCAAAATCGCCAACGTGCCTCGCACGCGACGATTTTGCGCCAGAACGTCAAAACGTAAATCAAAGTTCGTTTGGGACGAACTTCGACACAAAAATAACAAAATAACTTGTGCGAACATACGAGTTTGAGGTAAAAACCCCCGGTTTGGGCCCCAAAACCAGGGGTATGGTTAAAACGGAAATGGGCCTCCGGAGACTCGAAATATTCGAGTCTCCTTGCTCTGGGTCGTTGATGAGGATTGCCCCTCAGTCCTGCGAAGGGGGTAAACCCCTGACGCGGATTGAGAACACCATTCTGCGAACTCCGACGACGACTTCAGAGCAGGAGCTAGAGACTCGTACCGTTACACTCCATCAGATCGTCGCACTTAACATGGACGATCTGATCTTGTGCTCCTCAGACCTGCCGAGCCTATAGTAGCTGAAAGAGCAGCTGAGCAGGAGGTTCCAGATGTCGGACGTGGGGGAGCTGGAGTTCTACCTTGTGGTGAGCATTACGCGGAACCGGAGGGCACGCACGCTTGAGCTGGGAGAGGCCAAATACGTGGCCGAGGTACTGAAGCGGTACGGCATGGAGAACTGCAAACCGGTGTGCAGTCCTATCTCCACAACCTGTGAACTGAGTTTGGCAATGGCGCCGCAAACAAAAGAAGAGCGGGAGGATATGGCAGGGGTGCCCTACCAACCGGCGGTGGGGAGCCTCGTGTACGCCATGGTGGCGACTCGACCGGACCTGGCCTACGCGGTGGGCCAAGTGAGCAGGTACGTGGCCGATCCAGTGCCACTACACTAGCAAGCGGTCAAGCGCATCCTCCGCTACCTGTAGGCGACACATCACGCACGCCTGAGGTTCGGAGGCAAAGGGCAGGCGGACCCTTTGCGCCTGGTCTGCTACATGGATGCAGACTACGCTGGGGATGTGGACATCCAGCTACGTGTTCTTCCTCGCTGGTGCAACGGTCTCGTGGTGCAGCAGGAAGCAGGACTGCATCGCCACCTCCACAGTGGAAGCAGAGTACATCGCACTGGCCGAGGCGGTCAAGGAGGCGGTGTGGCTCAGCAGGTTGCTGGGGGAGCTGGGCGTGCCGCAGCAGGAGTCAACGGTGGTGCAAGAGGAAAACACCGGCTCCATCTCGCTAAACAACAACCCGACGCAGCACAGGAGGACGAAGCACATCGACGTGCATTACCACTATGCACGGGACATGGTCGAGAAGGGGCAGGTGGTGCTACAGCTCTGCAGCACGCACAACATGCTTGCGGATTGCTTGACCAAAGTGCAACCCGCGGACCTGCACGCGATGAGCGTGGCCGGACTTGGGATGACCAGCTATGATGGGCTGGAGGGCGCAACGAAAGATGAGTAAGAGCAAGCTGGAGCAGCGGGCATGGCAGGTGCAAGTGGGAGAATGTTGAAAAATTGCCCCTCCGCATGCTCAAGTGCGGCACCGGGAAGCGCTGACGAGCCGCCAGAAAGTGCAAAACTCTGCTCCGGCGGATCTGGCGACTGGACAGTTGCTCGAATACTAAAATGGATTATTGCCCCTGATAGTTAACGAGTTGCTGAATCCGGTGGAAGTTGTTTCGCCGGAATCGGACAAGTATCAAGGGAGATATGGCCTCTAAAGTTGGGGTGTGTGCAGCGGCTCTGGGAGCCGACTGCGACTCAAAATCTGGTGGATAATCAACCGGATTGAGTAACAAAAATACCATCTGGAGAAATTGCTCCGGAAGGCCTGCCGAGGCGTCCGGTGGATAATCCACCTGATCAGGTGGATCATCCACCGGATCCAGTAGTGCAGGTTGTTACTGAGGGACTTGGCCAAAAACATGGCTCAGCGTCCGAAACTCANTCGCCGGAATCGGACAAGTATCAAGGGAGATATGGCCTCTAAAGTTGGGGTGTGTGCAGCGGCTCTGGGAGCCGACTGCGACTCAAAATCTGGTGGATAATCAACCGGATTGAGTAACAAAAATACCATCTGGAGAAATTGCTCCGGAAGGCCTGCCGAGGCGTCCGGTGGATAATCCACCTGATCAGGTGGATCATCCACCGGATCCAGTAGTGCAGGTTGTTACTGAGGGACTTGGCCAAAAACATGGCTCAGCGTCCGAAACTCAGTAGTACGTCTTGTTACTCGGGGACAGTCAAAATTCTGACCGCAGGTCCGCGGACAGGTTTCGAACCTCGTCACAACCCATCACCAAACTCGACCCAAAAGTGGGTAGGGTGCGTGGAAACAGTGCAGGAGACCCCTACACCACATGCAAGAGGACCTGCGCCTTGGGAAAGGCGCTTCGCACGTGAAGGAAGGCGCCACGGCGTGTGCACGCCATGGAGGCGTTAGGCGGTTCGCATGTGAAGGAAGGCGCCACGGCGTGTGCCTCTATGGAGGCGTTAGGCGTTTCTGTGGTGGGTGAGACCTGCACTTTGGCAAGCGTAACTTGGGCTACGCTTGGCCGAATTGCGCGCAGTCTGGTGCGTTGGAAAGCTCATGACTGGCCATATAAATCTTGTGATCATGTCTATGTTCAAAAACTAACGCAAAACAACGTTATCCCCTTCACAACTGACTGTCTCTAAATTTCTGCTCACATAGTGTGAGGCGACCAGAAAGCTCATGCTTAGTCTCAGATTCGCCCAAAACAGTAGACATGCATGCATGCATAGTGTGAGCCGAACACATATATACTTTTTTGAGAATGAAAACGAGGCATAAGTCGGGTCATCATTGTTCGAGCCGAGCGACGCGTGCAAGGTCCCGCCGTGAGTGGTGAATTTGAGAAGCTCCACCGAGAAGTGGGGAAGGGGCTTTGAGAATATCTTGAAGCTTCTTTATAAAAGTCGAGCGTCATCGAGAAGTCGACCAAACGACATCAAAACATCGATGTGGTCCACGACACTTCTGTTCGACCCTTCTGGAAGTGGTCAAAGTTGTCAGAAACTTCAGGAACGGAACACTGGAGGTCGGGGCAGTTGGCCAAAATGCTCTCAGCTGAACGGCGGAAAAATCCACAAGTCATCGCGCGGTGGGCCACGAATCTAAGGACGAAAGATACCCATTCTCGAGTTTTAGGGACTCGTGTATGTCAGGTACGGAACATCTGACCCTCAAGTCATCCCGTTCGCTGCCCCGCAGGCCTGGACCAGTTCAAGCCACGTGGCACACCGGTGCTACACTCATCCCCCTCATTAGAAAGACTAGGTTCCAATGTTGCAAGGTACACGGGGTTACGTAGTAGCCTATGCAAACATGGTCAAAAGGGGAACACAAAAAAAGTTGCAAATGAAAACTATAGGAAATTAACAAATTGTATAAAAGCTCCAGCATTCAGTCTGTAACTCCATGGTTAATTTTTGTGGTTGAGAGTCTATTTATACAATTTTCTTCTTTTCAAAGTAATTTTAAATATGATGTTCTCCAAAGAAGATCTTGTGGAGTCATAATTTTTGAAAATTTTCTTGTACTCTACTCATTTCCCCACATGGAAATTTTCTGTGGACTACGTTCCACACATTCAGTGTATTTGTACATGTGTTCATGTTTGTATACATTTACATGCATCCATCTATGACTTTGTAAAAGTGTAACTGGAATGAAAAGTATCAAATGTTTTCATTTATGTAGAATTTCCTTCATATACTTATGATTTGAACATCCTATGTCAATGATCCATCGTGACTGTCTATGACCACTATTTGTAATTTCAATATAGCTAATACTATCTGTTACATAGATTCAAAATTCTAGATTTTGGTGAATTGTAAGCTGAAGCCGGGTATGTAGCTTAAGCGATCTTGAAGTGTGTTCAAGCTGGTTCCTTGCTAGCCCATCTGACGGCCGGAGAATGATGTGGTCAAATGAGCTCGTATTGTTGACCGGTCCGCAGCTTGTGAGAGAATCAAAGTTAGTACGTCTTAAAAATTCAACCCTGTCAAAGATTCTTCGTTTATTTCATGTGTCCTACATAGAAACAAAGTAATAATTACATATCGCATGTTGGCGGACGTCCCGAAACAGGTCCACGAACCGATGGCAACAGGTTACTGCGTAACCCAAAAATCACCCATCCGCTCCTGCGTCGGAACAAAATACCTCATGAGTTATGCCGGGTGAAACAAAGGTGGTTCACAGAGATGAGGTCCCGTGAAATAGAAGATTTGAGGAATAGAAATAGATGGAAAATTTGTATTACGCAGCGAGTGTACTTTGATGACAAGTGTCGAGTGAGTCGAGCACATATGTACAACGACGAGAATCAAAATGAGGTACCGTAGTGAACTTTGATTTCGTCAGTCTCATGAATTTTCATGTCGTAACGTTAATTCGTCACCTGGGTGCATTAATAAAGCATATTTTGTGATCACGAAATAATGTTGGGTCGTACTTGTGATTTTGTTTTCCACCTTCACAAAATAGCACTACGTGATGCGTTCGAATTCAGGCGTGCACACATGGAGAGAGCCGTTTTGTCCGCTCGTCGGTATGTTCTCGGCAGGACCGTTGAAGTGGTGATTTCATGCTTGGTCCGGCATCGCTGCTCAACGTGTGTGGTCCGGCGGCGCCTAGTGCGGCGTCGCCACTCAACCGGCATCGTCGTTGCAATGGCGATGCCGGTTGGGTGGCGTTTAAGCGAGTTCACTGAGCCATGTCCTGCAACCTGCAGTGTGCATGCAACAACCAGTCAACCAGTCATGTCGCGCCTAACCAGCATCTTCAACAAGGTGACGCGGGAGGAGCATCGAGAGAACGTCACAAAAGCGCTGGCTGCTCTGAAGCCAGTGCTTGTCCCCCATCCCCGTTGAGGTCCCGGACACCCCTGGAAGCACCAGTTCATCCTCCCTCCCTCAGTCTCTCCTTCACCCGAGGATGTTCCATTCAACACCTCCCAGTCACCAGAGCAAAGCATCCATGAGGCTCTCCCGCAGCGCAAAAGTGCGACGTGTCCTCCTCTCGGATGACGAGGATGAAATTGCACCCGCGATCGACGACGATGTCGTGGAGGACTTGGATGACATCGGTGGCGAGGTCGATGAGCATGCAGGGGCTGTCATCGTCCTGGAGGAAGCTGCTCGCAAAGCTGAACTCAAACGTGCAGGCCTCGCGTTGTTCAATTCGCTCATGGAGGAACTTGACGATGATGCTGTCGTTGATGCAGCTACTGCCCTTGCGGATGCCATCACTAACCTGGAACAGCTCCCACCTCCTCCTCCTCCCGAAGCGAAGCCATCTGAAAGTGGCAAACGCGATCCATACATGGACTGGTATGGCCTGGGGCATGTCCCCATCATCCATGCCGCGGTCATCCGTACTGGCAGCTACAGCAAGGCAGTGGAGTTCCTCCGTGAGCACTACCGCATGCCGCATGCATCCTCCATCTACCACAAGCGTTCGCCCAACACCATGTGCGGTTGGTACGAGAGGGGAATTTTCTGCCTCCGTCCCATCTACGCCGGTACCCTCGCAGCAGCTCCAAGGGAGCCAAAAACAGGTTCTCCAGCAATGTGACAGGAGAATTGCAAGGGTTTTTTGTGAAATTCATGTATAATGGCACATCGAGGTACCTTCATAGTACTAAGTTGTTCCAATGGTAATACAAAACTGGTCAATAGTTATTGAAACAGAGTGGTGTCGTTCTGTGTTTTCTACTTTCGGCACCAGAAGCAAATGAAGGACAATGGGAATGGAGGAAAGGGTGGAAGGAGGAGGGAGGAAGGGAGAGGTAGAGGTAGGGTGTGTGTGTATGTGTGTGTGTGTGTGT
>SZWC01009371.1:83048-105518 GCA_023375785.1 Penium margaritaceum | reverse complement strand
CCGAGGTGGCCGATGTGGCTTAAGACCACACCGATGTGCCTCGGTGCACATTGATGTGCCGTGGGGGGCAGTGCAACATGGGTGAAAAACATGACAAGAAAGCGGGCGTGCGAACCTCTTTGACATAGGCAAGGAAGAGACACCAGGAGAGTGTCTTCTCCTCCATTTATTTACCTTCTTTTCTCGCTACACCACCAGGCAGTGGACCTTCTCGCTGGTCCGTGCCTTGACAATTTGCTACAGTGCCTTTGTGTCGGTGGAGGGCTTCTTTTTTATCGTCTGTTCAATGTGGTATAGGACCCATGCTGCGCGGCACGCCTGATCGCCCAGCTTGGTGGTGGGGGTGCACTTGTGGCCGTCGACGTGATCGATCATGGTGATGTTTTTGTGCTTGCGCTGATAGCACGCATCTAGTACCCATGCGTAACCCACCCTCTTCCATAAACTGCAACGAACCTCAAGTCAGGTGGGCTCACTACGGACCCAGGAGAGCGGCATGTTGCGGTCAACTGTGAAATTTTAGACAGCTTCCCGACAGACCTCCATGTTGCGGAAGCCTTTCCCACCCAGGAAATCCATGCATTTGGCGGTGAGCTTGCGTGTGCAAGCAGGGTGAGCGGATTGCACATCTGTGCCTGTTTATACCGGCGGGGGCGGGGGAGTTTCCTCATCAGAAGACCCTGCACAAAAGACACCTAGTACCATGTCAGACATATTGGTGGAAAAAGATGATAAGGATATACAGTGTTTGGCAGTTAGCGGAGAGCGTACTTTGATATAGTAGGAGGTCCGACCCAGTCTGGTGCTATGCCAATTCTACAGACACAGTGGGTTCAACTCACCCTCACGGTAACCACAAAAGAGACAGACACGTTGAATTCCTCCAATCCGCATCGTGCGCTCTTCAACACGCTCAGAAGAGCACGGGGTCGTGAACTCTACAATACTGATGTGACAGTTGTAGTCGTGCTCGTCCCAGTCGGTGAAGAGGAAGGAGGACTCGGGATGGTAATGGGAGACGAGGACGTTGAGAGAATCATCGCCCTCGTCATCCAGGTAGTCACCTCTAGTAGAAAAGAAAATGGCAGCCATCTTGGCCCAAAGTGGGTATACAAATGTATCCCATGCATTGTAATGTGCATCCTACCCACAATGTACACCTAGCAAACCCACCCGTTAGCGTAAGGAGAGTCATCCCAGAGACAGAGGCCCGTTGTGACAAAGCGGCGACATCGGATCGACATGAAAACTACACATGAACAATGGCTAAACTGTCACGACCCATACACACGACGAAAGAAACGTCCACATCGCATGGCGGTTGGCCGACTTACCATGATGACAACCATCGCAAACCATGCAAGAGGGAAGAACACATTTGGAGGGGATTAAAAAATTAACCCTTCCATGCTCCTGGAGCTAAAAAAACAAGGGGACGAACATCAGCGTCGAGCGAGCGGCGGTGACAAAATGTGGCATGTCCTCGAAACATCCCCCAGGTGGCGCCGCTTGCAGGTGGAAAACAGTTGGCAACGTCCACCTGGCAACCTATCGCGTGATTGAGATTTTGGAGGGTTGTACTCTGTTCGGGCGTTGTCGAGGTTCACGTACAACATCACTGCTTTGTGTTTGGAAATGAGGCTATCTCATGAAAGTTCCTATATGAGAGTGATGTCATCTTTACCTTGGTCGTGTGAATTTCAATCCCACTGTTTGAAGGGTTTATGAACGTAGGGATGAAGTGAAGATTTATGCACATGGTTGGTCTGTCAGAAGTCCTACTTCACGTCAAGTCACTCCGAAAGCACGTGATTCGGGTTTCATTTCATGGGTTGTCGAATTGGTGACTGAAATCAGTATAACTTGAAAAAATGATACTTCAGGTACCCACTTCTTCCAAAAAATGTTTCGCGACCAGTTTAGCATGAATCATTTGACAACAGTGGGTGCAGTATGCATGATCTCAGTTGCTTTGGGAAAAGTGGGTACGTGAAGCATCTTTTCTGTGAAGTGAGTATCGTGTCCTATTTGTGCCAAAATTGGCCAGGAGAAAATGCAGCGGCCCAAAAAGTGGGTATAGCAGAATTAGGCCAAAAATGAAGCCCTGGAACCCTGACAAAGTTTGGGTAGGGTTTGAAAGTGGTTTGCATGAGAAACAGGGGTGGTTTCCATGCAATGAAAGCAACTGGAAATCTGAAAAAAAAAGTGCTTTTACTTGATCTCAATCCAACAATCTGAGAAACTTCCTNCTGCTGGTGGATGGAGCCACCACTCGTTGGTGCTCCGGCGCCAACTGCATCCTCGTCATGGATCATGTCGTTGTGCCCTCCACTACTGTTGTTCCACACCACCAGCGCAGGATGTATGGGTAATCACCATGGTCGTCGCTCGTGACGGATGGAAGCCACACAAACCAACACTCCCCTGGCTGACACAGCCGTCATTACAATGATGATTGAGGAACTGCACTCACTGTCTGTCGTCAACACCAACCACAATACAAGGTCCACTCGTGACAGTGGTATAACTCACCAAGTGCCCGGGTCTCGACCGTGCAAGACACAAATCACACACCCATGTGCCAAACATCACACAAGAGGTACAAAGCAACAAGATCTCCTCATGACACTGGAACATGTCTCCGAGGTTTGGGTCTCGACCACACCTGCTCGTATGCATGGAGCATACATAACACATGGAGGCAATGTGTCCCCACGTCACATTGGTACAAGTCACAAGGTGAGTGGGTCTCGACCAGCGGAACCTCGACTGGAGCCAGACACAAACTAACCACGATATCCTCATGAGGGTGGCAGGCCAAAGCCCACATAACAACACAATCACCATTTCTTTTTTCTTTTTTGTTTACGGGCAAACGCCTATATGACGATGTTGGACTTTATGTTCATATACAAAGATCAGTTAAGGAATCATGACCCTCTTGTCATCCTCCATAAACAACACATGTCGCTCATCGAGGATCATGGCTGATAGAGTTATAACCAGTACCACGGTGTATCGCGGATTTGTACCGTGGTACGGTATCTTTTTCAGCCTAATTTTGCTATACCCTCTGTTTGGGCCTCCCAATTCTCTCTTGGCCATTTCTCACACATCTAAGACGCGGTACTCACTTCACACAAAAAAATGCATCCTATACCCACTTTTCTCAAAGCGCCTGAGACCATGCATACCGCACCCACTAATGCAAAGAAATTCACGCTACACCGGTTCCATACGAATTAGTTCGATGACCGTGGGTATCCGAAATATGAATCTTGATTTTTTATTGTTCCTTTATGTGACGAATTTGATATTATTTGTTGTTTTTTGGACAAGTGGTCGCGTTTTCGGCACACAAAACACTGGGGGTATCATTTATGTCCACTTAAGAATTCTTTTTTTTCGTCGTCGCACATTGGCCGCTGGTCTATCGTGTACATCACAATCACACGATCGTGGATGTCCACGGTCACGTTGTGTGCTCGTTCGCAATGCGAACGAGAAAAAAAAGCCATCGAATGGGCCTATTGACCCTGGATATACGGACCCGTTCAAGGACTATTTCGCTCGTGCGTTACCTTAATGAGCGAATTGTCCTGTTTACTTAAAACTGTTCACTTCATTTTGTTGTAATGTGAAAAACAATTGAGTGACGTAGTTGTTTTTGCAAAATCTCTCCTACGCACAGAAAATATTTTTTTACGTCGACTCGACGTCTATACTTGCAGTGCAAATATGGACGCCGATTCGACATTGACGTAAAATTTTTTTGGGCTTATTTCTCATGACGACGTCGTTGACATGAGAAGAGCGCAATAAAAAAAAATGAGGAGTTGTCGATCGGACATCGTCCGATCGTCAGCCCGATAGTCAAATAGGGAGTTGACGGCCTGGCTCGCTGCCGCCAGCCAGCCCGTCGGAGTCCCAACGTCGCCGTTATCAAGCCCTCGTGCCGGTATCGCGGCTATCGAGGGTATCGGCGTCGGTATCGAGCAGCCGTCCATCTCGATTCCGATACCAGTACTGATGCTTTTCTTTCTAGTTCGAGGACTATTTGTTGGTTTTTGCGCATCTCTCATTGCACTCTGTTGTGTCTTCCCGGCTTGTGTACATCTGCATGCAGATGACTGACAGCGAGACTCGACGCTGCTGGATTGTCGCTCTGTGGAGCCGACACGTGCTGAGGCCCACGCACCGTTCGCTGGAGCCTCCTCTCTCCGGCGATGCGCTCAGCTCCATCGGTAGGCCTCCTCGGCGGTCGGGCCGCTGGCGGTCACTGCCACTGCAGATGCTGTTTCCATGCACCCAGCTCTGTTCCTGGTTGTGGCATTGCATCTGCAGCGTCATGATGTGCCTAGGGTCCATGTCTCCTGCTATGTGGCCCTGTTTGGCATCACTGACTTTCGTAGGCACTGCCCGGGTTCGGGCAGCCATAACTCTTTGCTGCTACTTTTCTAGCTGATTCTGACCGCACGACTGCGTTTGCAACGTCGGTATTATGGTATGGTCCAGTATTCAAGCAAAACGGACGACGCCCGGGATTTGGGGTGTCGGGCGTCTGGCAGGGCTCACTGAGAAAACCTTGCCAGCCAGAAAACAGGTCTAGGACTATTCTCTGATTGGCCGGTTAGCTGAGTAACAAGTTCTACACTAGTGGGGCGGAGCTAGAACTTGGAGGGGTCTCCCATTGTTTCTCATTCTTCATTCCTAATCAGTCGCTTTCAGTTTTCAGCTGCTTTCTGGCGCAAACACTAGCGCGCGCGTTTTTGAGTAACAAACTAAGAGCTTCCAGACTTAGACTCTAGAGCAGCAGACTGAGGGGGCAGCTGACTTAAGCAACGAGCGTGGAAGCCCGTACGCTGCATCAACAACGCTGCTGTCCCGACCTGCTGCCTAGGTGTTCTAGCTTGGTATCAGAGCCAGAGCATAGTAGCAGCAGCAGAAGACTGGCGTACAGGTGCCAGACAACGCCGGCGGACCCTCATACGAGCCAGTGCAGGGAAAATGCTGCCAGATTTCTTTCGGCAGTATTGACCCGCCTGGTGGCGGCGTCAGATTTTTTCCCACGGCCACTGGGCCAGGGGAAATGCTGCCAAAAATTTTTCGGCAGCACCGACCCCCACGCGTGACGAGAGGAAGTGAGCGGCAGGCCACGTCTAACACCTGCGGACGATGACGCACGCTGTAACTTCACCCAGGTATGGTGACTGGCACCATCACGCGGCAGCAGCAACCTACAACAGCGGCAGCCGCAGGCAACAACAGTGAGCAATGGCAGTAGCAGCCAGCAGCAGCTGCGTGCAGTAGCAGCAGCAGCAGGCAGAAGCAGCAGCCCGCAGCAGCAGCAGCTCACAACACAACAACAGCAGTAGCGCGCAGTAGCAATAGGAGCAGCGCGCAGCAGCAGTCCACAATAGTAGGGAGCAGCAGCCGTAGCACGCAGCAGCTACAGCAGCGTGCAACAACAGTAGCAGGCTACAGCAGCCGCAGTAGCGAGCCATAGCAGCAGCCAGCTATAGCAACAGCAGCAGCGAGCAGCTGCTAGCAGCAGCCTGCAGCGGCTGCTGCTGCTCACATCCCGTAGCGAGCGAGCAGCGAGCAGCAACCCGCTGCTGCCAGCGAGCAGCAGCTCGCTGCTGCCAGCGAGCAACAGCCCGCTGCTTGCAGCAGACAGCGGGCAGCTGCCCGTTGTGACATATGAAAAAGGAAAAAAAAATGAGGACCAAAAAAATCCCCTACCCCTTTTTTCTTCTCTCACGCAGCTGCAGCAGCCACAGCAGCCGCAGTAGCCCACAGCAGCAGAAGCTGTTGCTACAACTGTAGTCGTAGCAACAGTAGCAGCAGCAACCGCAGCCCCAGCAGCAACAATAGCTACTACAGAAATAGTAGCAGTAGCAACACCACTTCCATCAGTAGCAGTAGCAGCCGCAACGGCAGGAGCATCAACAGTTGTAGCAACAATAGCAGCAGCAGCAGCAATAGTAGTAGCAGCAGCAATAGCAGCTACTACAGCGGCTGTAGCAGCAGCAGTAGCAACAACAGCAGCAACAGTAGCGGCCCCAACAACCGCCACTGCTGACATCAGCATCCCGTTGCTCACGTCCCTACTGACGTCATCAACACAGAAAAAGGGAGAAAGGGAAGGCGGAAGACAATCAAAGGGTGGGTAGAACTCCCACCGCCCCAAGCCACTGCTGAGATCAGCAACACAAAGAGAACAAGAGGCAGGTGTTGCACGCAAAGCGTGCATAGGGTTACATGGTAACCGAGCAAAAGTACTCATATCAGTTTCTCTTAAGAGGCTAAATAAATGCCCGCAATCTGGACCACATCATGGAAGGTTTGCCATGAGACTTTACCTCGTCCGTGGAAGCCAAAACTGGTTGTAAATGGACTGCCAAACTGTCACCCGCATTCGTTCAAACTATTTTTTTTGGTTCGCCAATGAGTGCTCTTAAACATTGTACATGGTTTGGGCGAACTCTTCTTAAATTGCTTCAAGATATGCTGGATTTATTCCAGCTTGTGTGGATGTAAAAGCGAAAAATACATAACCAAAAATTGACCGAATGCGCTTGACGATACACTATTATGTGAAACAATTCACCAACATAGTGAAGAAAAACCTCTAAAGGCATTTCTTCTCGGTCTTTTTTATGCATATAGTTCTATCTGATGATGAATAAATTCATATGAGATGAATATGTTCTTTTATTGTGAACATGATAGATTCACACGTCTATTATGAACTTCACAAAAAAATGATCTTTGACAAATATGGATGAATTTTGGATGTTTCCTTATGTTATAAAAAACAATAATACGCAATTATAGACAGATTTAAGTTTATTTACCTTCTTCTATAACTTTGGCTGAATTTATATTCTTTCATTGGTATGTTAACCCTGTTTGAAGCCGGGTTCACGAGTCAAAAGAGTTTGCCATGACGACCAGTTCCGTGAAACAGGACAGGGCGAGGCCAAGGAGGAGCGACATAGAGGGGAAAAAACAACATTGAATTCTGCTCGCCAGTGGACTGGACGCTGGACCCAACCCAACGTATCGTCCTTACCCTTTCGTCTTGGCGTCGGACTGGTCATTCCGTACGATCCGGGGTCTGTCTGGACATGTAGGTCGATGTCCGTGATTTTTTTTATCTTGGGCCGACCCTCACCATGCGTCCGCGGACGTGGGGGGGCATACAGTCCGAAAACTTTCCGCACCCTGGTGGATACGTCAGGAAAATGACCGATCCACCAATAACGATTTTCTTCAGCGTCGTTTGGCACGCGAAGCGATTGAAACAGGGTTACTACTAAGAAAAAACAAGAGGCAGGTGTTGCAGGCAAAGCGTGCATAGGGTTACATAGTAACCGAGCAAAAGATTTCATTTTAGTATCTCTTAAGAGGCTAGATAATTGCCCGCAATCTGGATCACATAATGGACTGTTTGCCATGAAACTTTACCTCGTCCGTGGAAGCCAAAACTGGTTGTAAATGGACTGCAAAACATTCCCGCATTCGTTGAAACTAGTTTTTTTGGTTCGCCCATGTGTTCTCTTAAACATTGTGTATGGTTTGGGCGAACTCTTTCTGAAATACTTCAAGCTATGCTGGATTTATTCCAGGTTGTGTGGATGTAAGAGCGAAAAAGACATAACAAAAAATTGACCGAATGCGCTTGACGATACACTATTATGTATAACAATTCACCAACATATTGAAGAAAAACCTCTATAGGCATTTCTTCTCGGTCTTTTTTATGAATATATTTCTATCTAATGATGAATTCATTTATATTTGATGAATATCTTATTTTATTGTGAACATGCTAGTTTCACACGTTTACTATGAACTTCAAAAAAAATGATCTTCGACAAACTTGAATGAATTTTGGATGTTTCCTTATGTTAGAAAAATTATACGACGTAATTATAGGCAGAATTACTTTTTTTACCTTCTTCTATAACTTTGGTTGAATTCCTTTTCTTTCATTTGCATGTTAACCCTCTTTGAAGCCGGGTTTACGTGTCTAAAGAGTTTGCGATGACGACCAGTTCCGTGAAACAGGACAGGGCGAGGCCAAGGAGGAGCAACATAGAGGGGGGAAAACAACATTAAATTATGCTCGCCATTGGACTCGTGGGGCTGGACCCAACCCAACGTACAGTCCTTACCCTTTCGTCTTGGCGTCGGACTGGTCATTCCGTACTATCCGGGGTCTGTCCGGAAATCTAGCTCGTTGTCCATTATTGTTTTCCCGTGGGCCGACCTAAGCTGTGCGTCCACGGACGTGGGAGGCATACAGTCCGACAGTTTTTTGCACCCTGATTGGTGGATATGTCAGGAAAATGACCGATCCACCAATCACGATTTTCTTCAGCGTTGTTTGGCACGCGAAGCGATTGTAATAGGGTTACTATGTAACCCAAAAAACAAAAAAAAAAAACAAAAAAGGGGGCATCAAACCATGGCTGGTAGCCTCGGAAGGAGGGGTCCTCCTCTGTTGGGGGGACCCCCAGCCCTCCTTTCTTGCAGCGACTACAGTAGAAGCAGCAGCAGCAGCATCAGCAGCAGTAAGAGCACCAGCTGCAGCTGCTGCTACTGCAGCAGCAGCAGCAGCAGCAGCAGTCCATTGGTGTCGTTGGCGGCAACCGTGACCCCCTCGCTGCTCTTCAGCAACAGTTCGGTACCTTGACGAAGCAGCTTGCAGCGCTACAGCCGTTAGCCTCCCAGACTGCCACCGGTGCGCCGCCATTATTCATCCCTCCAGGACACGCTACCCCAGCTGTGTCTGTTGCCATGCACTACTTGGCAGAGCAACAGACTCACCGCGAGCGGCAGACAATGACCTCCTTCCTTGGCCCCAGTTTGGGCGCCGGCCGAAGGCAGAAGGACTTTGAGACGCCGCCGCCGCCGCTTCAGGCCGGCGAGCAGTTTCGGAGCTGGGAGCTCAGCTTCCGGATCTAGGCACAAGGTGAGGGCCTGTGGGAATACTACACCCTCCCTTATGATGCGTCCAGGCCGGCCAACTGTATGGCGCTGGTCGCGCCGTCTGTGCCCTTGTCCCAGTCGCCCCTCCAGCTTCTCGCCTGGCCCTAGAGCCTTTCCTAGGCGACTTCACCACTGGCGCCATCCTAGACCCTACATCCGCATGGCACGTCCTCACCCGGCCCCATCTCTTGTCTAGTGACACTGAGACCAGCCGTCTGCTCCGGGAGTTCAACTCTTTGCAATTGGGGGAGACCGAGATGGTCACTGCCTTCTGGCAGCGGGCAGAGGACATCCTTCATCGTCTCGGCAAATCTGCCCCTCCTCCTCTGTCCGCACTCCTCACCATCAAGTGCGGCGCCACCAGCGCGTACGCGGACATCTTCGTGCACTACCCCCAGGACGTCTCCACCATGGCGGCCCAGGCCACCCTCATGCCCTGGGCATACAAGCTCTTCCTTCGCATTGAAGAAGCTTGTCTGGAGTCCCAGCTCCATCGCACAAAGGCTCTTGCATTCCCTGCCATTGCCTCCCAGCCTGTCGCCTCCGTGGCCATCGCTTCCCCCACCGCAGCTACCTCCTCGTCTTCAGGGAAGAAGAAGAAAGGCAAGGGTCTGCCACAGCAGCAGCAGCAGAAGCCGTTGGCGGGGTCCAGCAGTTGTGGCTCGGTTTGCCACAACTGTGGCCAGCCCGGGCACGGGTGGTATACGTGCCCTCTCCCGACGAGCAAGGCGTGTGTCATCGCCACCATGCGTCACCCGTGAGAGCGTTGTCTTGCCTCTGCCACCGTCGCTGCCGCTTGCCCTGACACCTCGACCTCATCCAATAGCTCCGCCACTCCAACGCGCCGCCAGTCCCGCAGACACCCGCGCCGTAGCAGTACTATCCGTAGCCGTCGGCGCCTCCGTTCCCATCACCGGCGTTGTCCCTCCCTTACCCGGGCTCCGGTGCCATCACTTCGCACTTGGTCTACACTCCCGGGCCGTCCTCGCGTGAGCGTCAGCTAGAGTAGTTCATCGCGCTCCAGCTCAGCCTGACGCGCCCTCCTCCCCAGGGAAGTGCGAGTTGCATCATCTCCTGCTCTCCTGCCGAG
The DNA here is from genome assembly GCA_023375785.1 of Penium margaritaceum. NCBI lineage: Eukaryota > Viridiplantae > Streptophyta > Zygnematophyceae > Desmidiales > Peniaceae > Penium > Penium margaritaceum. The sequence goes on along the minus strand of SZWC01009371.1, from coordinate 95,431 downwards.
CCTTGCATGACTGAGACTGATATACGATTGTGTCCTGTTTCCTCGTTTATCTCATCGTCTCACATGGTCTCATCTACCCCTTCCTATGACGACGTTACATATCTTGACGATTGGCATTCTCAATTTGCGCCTCCTTCCACCGCGTCCGCATCCCTTGCTTGCTGCCATGTGACCGTCAATGATATGGCGACCCCGGTCCAGGATCCCGCTGACAATTGGATCATCGACTCTAGGGCCACGCATCACATGACGGCCTCTCGTGAGGCCTTCAGTATGCTCGGTCCTGTAGGCGATGTCTCCGGTGTCCGGACGAGATCGAGATAGGTGTTGCCTGCTCGTGGTGTTGGCATTGATCATTTCCGTGGTCCTACCAGTGTCCACTTTCTGACCGATGTCCTCTTCCTCCCTGGTCTCGACCTCAGCCTCCAGTCCGGCACTGCCCTTGACCACATGAGCATAGACGTTATGCATTTGCGTGGTATTGGAACTGTGTCGGAGCGTCCGTCTGGTCTCGTAGTACTGCACGCCGCCGCTCGTGGCAACCTGTGGCATGTGCCCCGTCTTTCCTCCTCCCCTTCCGTCTCCTCCCCATCGGCCGCCACAGGCCATGTGTTTATCACCAGCACGCTTTCTCTTTCGCACACTCGTCTCTTGCACCGCCGCCTTTGCCACGTCCACTCTGCCGCCGTAGACAGCATGCTCCGCACCCAGCCGGCCAAGGGCCTTGACCCAAAGACTTTCCCCCTCCCGTGCCCCACTGAGTGCATTGACTGCGCTCAGGGGAAGATGTACCGCTCCACGTACCCTTTTTCTTCCTCCCATGCGTACACTCCTCTTGACCTTGTCCATTCGGACGTCATGGGCCCTCTGCCCACCGAGTCCATCAGCAAGGACGGTCGTTATGTCCTCACCCTCACTGACGACTACTCTCGCTACCGCTGGGTCTTCTGCCTTCGGTAGAAGAGGGATGTCGCCCGCATCATCCAGGACTGGCTTGTCCTGGCGGAGCACGAGTGTGGCCGCTCTCTTCGCCGCTTTTGCTCTGATCGCGGTGGTGAGTACATGGGTGAGGCCACGACCTTTCTCGCCTCACGCGGCATCCACCATGAGACCTCCGCGCCCTACACGCCCGTCCAGAACAGTGTCTTCGAACGGTGGAACCGTACCATGGTCGACGCCGTCCGCACTATGCGGGTCGAGTCCGGTCTCTATGATGGCTTCTACTTTGAAGCCATGGCCTACATGACCTGGGTCTAGAACCGGATTCCCCACGGTCCCCTTCCCTACCACTCCACGCCTTACCAGCATTGGTGCGTTCAACGTGTTGACCTCCGCCCGGCTCGCGTCTGGGACTACGTGGTCGTTGTGTGGCTGCCCGCCCCGCAGCAGGGCAGCAAGCTCACCCCCCGAGGACATCCTTGCACCTTCCTCGGTGTCTCTCGTCAGTCCAAGGCCTGGCGCTTTTGGGATCCCTCCCGACACTGCATCCTCGAGTCCGGGATGCCCTCTTGTTCGAGGACCTGTTTCCTCGCGACCTCATTAGCTCCGGCTCGTCCGTGTCTACCCCGTCGCGTGGGGGAGTGAGTCCATCCTCCGCCCTGCCGCTTCCGGGTGACACAGCCCGAGTCGCCTCCATTGGTCCCTCCGGGCCAGCAGCCCCAGTTGCGTCCGCTGGTCCCTCCGGGCTAGCAGTCCCAGTCGCGTCCGCTGGTCCCTCTGAGCCGGCAGCCCCAGACCGTTCCACTAGTCCCTCTGAGCTGGCAACCCCAGTCGTGTTCACTCGTCCCTCTGAGCCGGCAGCCCCAGTCACGTCTGCTAGTCCCTACGGGCCCACGGCCCCAGTCGTGTCCGCTAGTCTCTCCGTGCCGGCTGCCCCCGACGCGTCCGCTGGTCCCTCTGGACCGGCAGCCCCAGACGCGTCCGCCAGTCCCTCCGAGCCAGTAGCCCCAGTTGCGTCCGCTGGTCCCTCCAGGCCGGCAGCCCCAGTCGCGTCCGTTGGTCCCTCCAGGCCGCCAGCCCCAGTCGCATTCGTTGGTCCCTCTGGACCAGCAGCTCCAGTTGTGTCTGCTGGCCCTTACGAGCCAACAGCTCCAGTCACGTCCACTGGCCTATCCAGGCCAGCTACCCCACTTTCATCTGCGGGCCCCTCCGGACAAGCAACCCCATCTGCCTCCATTGGCCCGTCGGACTCCGTGCCATCTCCTGCCCTGCCATGCTACACACGTGGCCCAGGTGGAAACCTACGACCCAGACCATCTGTGAGAGCACAGACTGTCGCACCACGCTCCGTGGCACCTCGACCCCCCGTGGCTCCACGTGTCTCCTCCACTCCCACGGTTGTGAGTGGGGACCCTGGCACCAAGGCCCTCGGCTTGACCACCTCCGCCATTATTGAGACCTTCACCCGGACTCCGCACTGGGCTACGCCATGCTTCATCACGAGCATCGGCACACTCTCGTGGCTCCACTCGTGTGCATCCCACCTGGAGCTCGAGATACACACGCTCTCTGAGTCCGTTCCACAATACGCCCGGAGGACCCAGCCACCTTGCGCGAGGCACGAGCCTCTCCTGAGGCCACACACTAGGACGCTCCCTGCGCCGATGAGCTCTCTGCTATCCAAAAGCACCATGTGTACGACCTCGTCGACCTTCCTCCATGTCAGAAGGCCATGGGCGCCAAGTGGGTCTTTCGGCACAAGTGGAAGCCCGACGGGTCCTTGGACAAGGACAAGGCCCGCCTTATAGCCAAGGGGTTTGCCCAGATTCCTGGGATCGACTAGTACCAGATCTTTGGCCCAGTTGGTCGGTTCTCCACTAGCCGGGCGCTCTTCAGCCTGGTCGCCGAGCATGGGTGGGAGCTGCATCAGATGGATGTTAGCAACGCGTTTCTCCATGGTTCACTGTAGGGTGAGGAGCTCTACATGGTGCAGCCCCCAGGCTTCGAAGACGGCACTGGGAGAGTCGGGCGACTGCGTAAGGCCCTCTATGGCCAGAAGCAGTTGCCTCGGTGCTGGAACCAAGAAATCAGTAGCACGCTCCTTCGGGGCGGACTCTAGTGCAGCACCGTTGACCCTGCACTGTTTGTCAGTCTGCAAGGCCAGAATTTTGCCGCTGTTCTGGTTTACGTCGACGATATCCTCATTGCGTCGCCGGACACGGCTGCCATCCAGTGTGTCAAGGACTTGCTGCACACCGCCTACCAGATGAAGGATCTCACATCTGTCAGAGTCTTCCTGGGCATGGAGCTCAATCATGATCGCTCCCAAGGCGTCCTACACGTCCACCAGGCCACCCACGTGCAGACTCTGTCCACCCGCTTTGTGGAGGACGTGCCACTCGTGCCAATCGCATCCTAACCCATGTCACCCCATGGCCAGGTGAAGCTGAAGAGTCCTGACCCAGCTGTTGTGGGGGAGCCAGTTGACGTGACCACGTACCTACGATTCATCGTGTCACTGATGTTCCTGGCGACGACAACGCGCCCAGACATCGCGTTCACCGTCAACCTCCTGGCCCAGTTTTCTCAGGAGCCATGTCACCTCCACTACGTGGCCGCAATCCGAGTACTCCGCTATGTCGTCTCGACTCCTCCGCGAGGTCTCATGTTCCGCCGTCAGTCGTCTGTGGTCGCGGTGGGCTACACCGACAGTGACTGGGCCGGCCGTCCAGACGGTAAGTGTGGCATTGGCTAGATCTATCTGATTGGCGACACAGCTGTGTCTTGGCGCAGTGGCAAGTAGGGCTGCATTGCACGCAGCATTGCTGAGGCTGAGTACGTGGCTCTTGGCTGAGGCGCGTGTGAGAGTGTGTGGCTGCATCGTTTGTTGTCCGAGTTGCGTCAGCCTATCGCATCCATCACGTTGCATTGTGACAATGAGAGTGCCATGGCCATTGCCGACACTGACGGCATGCATCACACACGCACAAAGCACATCAACGTTGAGTATCACTATGTGCGTTCGTTGTTGCATGACGGAAACATCAGCATCGTGTGGGTTGAGACAGCATGACAGTTAGCTCACATCTTGACAAAGCACTGAAGCGTGACTCGTTTAAGAAGGCTGTGAGTTCGGTCGGCGTGCGTCCGTGAGTGACTCTCTTTGTCCCTGCTGGCATCTGTGCATGGCTTGGGGGAGTCTGGTCGTTGACTGTGTCTCTGCCCGCACATGTGCACTACGCCTGTGAGTCATGGGGGACTGTTGGTTTTCGTGCATCTCTCATTGTACTCTGATGTGTCTTCCCGGCTTGTGTACATCTGCATGCAGATGACTGACGACGACACTCAACGCTGCTGGAGGGTCGCTCAGTGGAGCTGATGTGCGTTGAGGCCCATGTACCGTACGCTGGAACCTCCTCCCTCCGGCGATGCACTCAGCTCCATCGGCAGGCCTCCTCGGCGGTCGGGTCGCTGGCGGTCACTGCCCCTGCAGATGCTGTTTCCCTACACCCAGCTCTGTTCTTGGTTGTGGCATTGCATCTACAGCGTCATGCTGTGCCTAGGGTCCATGTCTCCTGCTGTGTGGCGATGTTTGGCGTCACTGACTGTCGTAGGCACTGCCCGGGTTCGGGCAGCCATAACTCTTTACTGCTATTTTTCTAGCCAACTCTGACCGCACGACTGCGTTTGCAGCGTCGGTATTATGGTATAGTCCAGTTTTCAAGCAAAACGGACGACGCCCGGGTTTTGGGCTGTCCGGCGTCTGGTAGGGCTCACCGAGAAAACCCTGCTTGCGATAAAATATGTCTAGAACTGTTTTCTGATTGGCTGGTTAGCTGAGTAACAAGTTCTACACTATTGGGGGGGAGCTAGAACTTGGAGGGGTCTCCCATTGATGCTCATTCTTCATTCTTAGTCAGTCACTTTCAGTTTTCAGCTGCTTTCTGGCGCTAAGAGCTTCCAGACTTTGACTCTAGAGTAGCAGACTGAGGTAAAATGAGTCTAGGGCATGCAGGCCCATGTTGGAAGAGACATGAGCTCTGGTGGTGAGCGAGAGAAGTGCACCGCCAAGATTTGGCTAAGTCTGGAACAAATGAATTAAGCATCAAGGAGAGGAATACAATGAGCTCTACGATGAGCTTATGTACTGGGGACTGGCGGCTAGCCCACCAGGCCCCGTCATCCCCGCCGCACCAAAAGGCACAGACGGGGAATACACATATCCCAGAACATGAAACCACACACTGGAGGTCTCCCGAGGCACCGGAACAGTCAACTGTGTGCCCGGGTCTCGACCATGAAAGAGTGCATCACTTGTCAGAGACTATGCGGTAGACTTCTATGTGGTCTCCCGGTGCACTCCTGGTACAAACCACCAAGTGCCCGGGTCTCGACCACCGAGAAAACTCTAGTAAACACGTATGGGAAAACAGAGCTGCAAGAATGCACCATACATGTCACAGGAGCAATGGAGCCACTAGGACGCTCTCCCTAAACAGGGCTACACGATAGCTCAAAGCCCATACACCAACACTCCCCCTGGGCTGCAAGAGCTGTCAACAAGGTATCAGCTGAGAAGATGCAAATGCTCCCCCGTGATGAGAGAGTCCTGAGGACATGAACCCCAACACCAATGTGCGATCTACTCCCCCTGCATGCACAAGGCTGTGAACCTATAGATAACACTCCATCTCCTCGTGGCTCAAACGATCCTGGGAAGAACAATCCAACAATGATCACACCTGACAGTGACTGGAGATGTGAATGCGTCGTCAGAGAGGTGAGGATAAGACTATCATGTGCACAACTCGATCATGCACTGCCCAACACCTGTCACTCACCACATGGAAGTTGCTAGAGGTCCCAACTAGCAGGATCCTGGGTGTCACTCTCATCAGACTCAGAGGGTGTAGGAGTGGAGAAGACACTCCCAAATGCTCCATGGCTGAGTGAGGAGGTAGAGGGTGTGGCGGAAGCTCCTGGAGTGGAAGGTGAAGACAGAGCTGGACCTATGTGTGTAGAGTGCACTCCTGTAGACGGTACATCAGCTGCACACTCTAGCATGTGCAGGTGCTCCTGTACTATAACCAACTCATGCTGGAGAAGAGAGGCACGCTCACGCATCTCGGCATGATCCTCCTGAGTGACTGTGCGAAGCTCAAACTCAACATCCTCGAGGACAGCTATCATCTCACTGTAAGTGGTGGACAAGGAGTCTACCACTCGGCGCAGCACCTCCACCTCCATCTCTGCTACTCGAAGCTGAGTGGATGCAGGTGTCGTGTCTCCTGAAGCAATGTGTCTCATGATATCTAAGGACTGAGGCAAACGATGATCAGAAGGATGTAGATGGGAAACAACCTCTGAGGTAGGAGTGCAGGAATCGGAGGTGAAGCGGGGTGGACTAGGTACTGAGAAGGATGATGGGGCTGAGCTGAAGGCGGTCCCAAGGCACTCCGGAGTGTCGTCACTGCTCACTCTCTCAAGATCCCCATCCTGTAAGTTGCTGGACTCAGAACCAATCGGACTGTGTCCACTACAACCCTCTCAGAGCATCTCGGCCAGTGCACCCTGTAGTGCACATAACCACTCCTCTGCATCCCTCAGCTCACACTCTCTAGACATCGGTATATAATCGCTCCTCCCCATGTACCCAGTGAAGATGTCGCCGGGAGCATCCTGTGATGGCGGGGTGTCGCCGGACAATGTCTCTCGGATGGTGGCGATGTAAGTCTCCTGCGCACTGATCTGACGGCAAATCTCGTCCTCCGCAGCTCGGCATCTCACACAGGAATGACTAGGTGCTGCCAACCTGGTGGACACTGATCCTGCCGTCACTACCATAGGTGGCCGAGACTCCAACGTCCCCTCCAAGATCTCAGATGGAAGAATGGTGTCTCTATCAGCTGCTGTTCTACCGCTAAGAACTGAGGGAAGAGCAAACACAGCCGATGCAGTCGATGTAGCTGAGACTGTCGATGTGGCTGCTGCTCATGATGCAGCTGATGCTCCCAACACAGCTGATGCTACCGATGCAGCTGATGCTGCCGATACAGCAGATACTGACAATGCAGCTGATGCTGACGGTGAAGCTGGTGGTGCTGATGCAGCTCGTGCCGATGATGCAGCAAAGACAACTGTAGTGGAAGATGGAGCATCTGGTGCTGCTGGAGTAACAATCACAACTGATGCAGCTGGTGCTGTAGCCGAAGCAAGTGCTACAGAAGAGGCTGATGCCGGTGAAGCTGTGGATGCAACAGATGACGTTGATGCTGCTGCTGGTGGTGGAGAGGTAGATAGAGCAGATGATGCTGCTGGGGCAACTATCACAGCTGCTACACCTGGTGAAGAAGTAGATGGAGCAGCTGGTACTACTAGAGCAGCTGTCGCAACTAATGCAGCTGACGTTGTAAGCGAAGCAGGTGCTGTGGGAGAGGCTGATGCCGATGGAGCTGTGAATGCAGCACATGATGCCGATGCTACGGCTACTGGTGAAGAAGCAGATGAAGCAGTTGGCGCTACTGGTGTAGACAACACAGCTGATGCTGCTACTGCTGCTAAAGATGTCGAAGCTGTAGAGGACGCTGCTGCCGACGAGGCAACATGTGGGGTAGCTGGTGCAGCAAGTGCAGCTATACCAGCCGATGCAGCTGATACTGTAAAGGATGCAGGAAACGTGGATGTAGACTGTGTGGATGTGTCTGATGCTGCTACTGCTGCTAAAGATGTCGAAGCTGTAAAGGACGCTACTGCTGGCGAGGCAACAGGTGGGGTCCTAGGTGCTCCTACTCCATCCTCGACGCTCACTGGTGTAGTCGACGTCAAAGTGGACGGATGCACACACCCCCCCTCAACCGGTGCAACGACAGAAGCTGGTGGAGGTGAAGACGTGCCAGAGACGAGACGGGTAGGACGCGCTGGGCGACGCCGACGTCGTCGAGTAGGAGGCTGACTGGGGGCGGGTATGACACCAGTGGAGCGAAGGATGGAGAGAATAGCTGCAGACTGAGATGAAAGGTCCGGTGTAGCTGGAGAAGCTCCCTCGGAGGAGGATGAAGAAGATGAAGACGAAAGGGAAGAGGAAGAATCATCCGGATGGGAGAAGAGGTAGTCCCTCACCTGTTGCATCATCTGCCGCAGACTCTGGAGCTCGGTGTACAGGGCTGCCAGAGAGCCAATGTGAGGAACGGATGAATGAGAAAGGTCTGTCTGCTGTGGAGTGCAAGGTAACTCGCGATGCTGGAGCCAAGGTGGATGCCAACCACTGGGGCGCAGGTGACACTGGCGCCATCCGTGGCGTCCATCACCACAAAAGTGGCAGGCAAACCCACGAAGAGCTGGATCCTGTGGTGGAAGGAAATGACCAAACCTCTGAGAATCATGGTGGTGACTATGGAGAATGTCGGGACCTGACGGTGGTGAGACCGACCACGGGAGAGGCTGGAGAGGAGCATCACGAAAAGGCGGTGCTGGCAGCCACACATCAGTCCCTGAAGGCGGAGGATGATGCGGATGAGGTAGAATGCCCTGTCTCGATGGTGACGAGAAGGACCATGGAGAAGACTGACCAGAGGGTGGAGGTGGTCTTGACAAGAAACCATCAGGCTACTGACTCGCTGAGGTGTGAAGAGCGCTCGCTCCGGTCGGAGGAGAAGGTGACCACAGGCTGTCTCGTGTACCCATGAGAGGGTGATGTCGGTGGCAGTGTGCTGGCATGCTGGTGAAACGACGGAGTGAGGGAAAAGCTCTCTCCTGGTGGTGAAGAGACCGACCACAGGAGTGACTGACCAACAGAACCATGAGGTGGTGGTGCCAATGGTAGAAGCGCTATCCCAGAAGGCAACCCATGGTGGGAGTGACCGTGTCCTAGCGGTGGAGATGAGGACCACGTGAGCATATGGCCCGGGTGACCACCTGGTGGTGGTCCTGGCAGCGACCTCAGTGGGTCTGAGAGTCGCGGATGGAGAGGATGAGAGTGCTGAGCACTATCCGTAGGCGAGGGAGAAAATCCCTGTGGGAGCGAGGGGCCAAGAGGTGGCCCTGACCACGACAACATCGTGCCGAGAGGGACAATGAAATGTGACGATGGATGGAGTCTGGCACTGTCCCTAGGTGGTGAGGACGGTGAGAGAGTGTAGCCCCTGGGTGTAGGCTAAATTGTGGTGAAAAACCTGTTTTTTTTCCTTTACTTTAGAGATTGGCCCTTTTCCAAGACTGCAACGCAATCTCTAAGGATTGGTCTCTCTGTAGCACTGAAGAAAAAAAAACCCCAGATGCCCGGGTTTCGACCAAAGATAGAAGAATAAAGGAAGAAGAAAAATAAAGAAAAAAAAACAATTATAATAATAATCTGCAGCGAGATTTAGACGAAGGTGAGCCCAGGTTCACCGAAGTAGGGAGTTCAGGCCCCGAGGATGGTGGAGAGGTGGAACCCCCCCCCCCCCCCCCCCCCCCCCCCCCGTTTTTTTTGTGTGCGCTCGAGTGAGCTCGAATCCGCTGGGCGGATTCGAGCGGCTTGCTCGTTACTCGACGGGCTCGCCGACCGGCGAGCTCGTCGACGGACGAGGTTGTCGGTCGACGAGCGAGACTATCCACGAGGCCGCGGGAAGCTGCAAAGCAACTTCCTGCAGCTGCTATAGAGAGAGAGAGGTTGTGGGGCGAGAGAATGGGGGCAAGCGAGGAGAAAAGGAGGGCAGCAGAGAAAAGAAAAGAAGGTGTGGCGTTGGCCGCTGCTGCAACCGCGCTGTAGCAAGCTGCACCAACGCTGTTGCTGCTGCCACTGTCAGCAGTCACGCTACGCAGGGCGCAGAATGCTGCTGCCGCTCGTTGCTGCCGCAGCAAGTGGCGACGAGTGGCTGCACGGCGCGACTGCGGCTGCCCGCAACGACTGCCTGTAGTGCCCGCAGCGGCTGCCGCTGCTCCCGCCGCTGTGCACGCGACTGCTACTGCTGCTGCTGCTGCTGTCTATGGCTGCTACGTTGCTTGCACGCTAGTCAATGTTGCCTGCTGCTGTCTATGACTGCAGGCTGCCACTGTGCGGCTGGTTGCGGCTGCTGCCACTGCTGTTGCGCACTGTGCACTGCTCAAAGCCGCTACCGATGCTAATGCTGCTGCTGCTGCACAGTGTGGCTGCTACTGATGCTGCGCGCTGCTTGCACGTGCAGCTACGCCACGTGCATGTAGCTGGAGCGCTGCTGGTGCACGACTGACACTTACACTTTTCTGCCAGAATGCATTGTTGTGATTTTTGCCGCTGCTGCCGATGGTGCTGCTTCTGCCGCCCATACAGCAGCTTCAGTAGCACTCGGTGGGATCCTCATGAACACTAAATATAACTTAGGTGGAAGGTGAAAGCTGTCGTTGTTGCTGTCGCAGACATGTTCGTCACTCCTGGACACTTCTGTCTGCATGACGCCACGTGGCGCACCTCAGCTGCGTTTCAGACTCATTCCGCTGCTTTGTTGCTCACGCGGCCCCCCTGTGCTCTGATACCAAGCTAAAATGAGTCTAGGGCATGCAGGCCCATGTTGGAAGAGACATGAGCTCTGGTGGTGAGCGAGAGAAGTGCAGCGCCAAGATTTGGCTAAGTCTGGAACAAATGAATTAAGCATCAAGGAGAGGAATACAATGAGCTCTACGATGAGCTTATGTACTAAGGACTGGCGGCTAGCCCACCAGGCCCCGTCATCCCCGCCGCACCAAAAGGCACAGACGGGGAATACACATATCCCAGAACATGAAACCACACACTGGAGGTCTCCCGAGGCACCGGAACAGTCAACCGTGTGTTGGTTTTTTTCGCATCTCTCATTGTGCTCTGTTGTGTCCTCCCGGCTTGTGTACATCGGCGTGCAGATGACTGACGGCGAGACTCGACGCTGATGGAGTGTCGTCTGGTGGAGCCGACGCACGCTGAGGTCCTCTCGCAGTTCGCTGGAGCCTCCTCTCCCCGGCGACGCGCTCAGCTCCATCGGCAGGCCTCCTCGGCGGTCGTGCTGCCGGCGGTCATTGACACCGCAGTTGCCGCTTGCATGCGTCCAGCGCGTCCCATCGCGTCTGCATCGTCATGCAGTGCCTAGGGTCCCAGTTGCATGCTGCGTGGCCCTGTTTGGTAGCATAAACAGTTGTGGGCACTATCTGGGTTTAGGCTGCCATAACTCCTCGTTACTATCTTTCTAGCAGATTCTGACCGCACGGCTGCGTTCGCAGCGGCGGTATTATGGTATGGTCCAGTTTTCAGGCAAAACGGACGACGCCCGGGTTTTGGGCTGTCGGCTGCCTGGCAGGCCTCACCGAGAAAACCTGCCAGCCTGAACTGAGCTATTTTCTGATTGGNTGTTGAACTGAGTAACAAGCTCTACAGAGCTGGGGGGGGGCCTAGAACTTGGAGGGGTCTCCCATTGTTGTTCATTCTTCATTCCTAATCAGTCATTGTCAGTTTTCAGCTGCTTTCTGGCGCTAACACTAGCGCGCGCGTTTCTGAGTAACAAAACCCAGAGCTTCCAGACTTAGACTCTAGAGCAGCAGACTGAGGGGGCAGCTGACTTAAGCAACGAGTGTGGAAGCCCGCACGCTGCATCAACAACGATGCTGCCCCAACCTGCTGCCTAGTTTTCTCTCTTGGTATCAGAGCCAGAGCGTAGCAGCAGCAGCAGCAGACTGACGTACAGGTGCCAGGCAACGCCGGCGGACTCCCACACGCGCCAGTGCAGGGGAAATGCTGCCGGATTTTTTTCCGGCAGCATTGACCCGCCTGGTGGCGGCGTCAAATTTTTTCCCACGGCCACTGGGCCAGGGGAAATGCTGCCGGATTTTTTCCGGCAGCACTGACCCCACGCTGGATGCAAGGGAGTGAGCGGCCGACCACGCGAGGCACCTGCTGACGACGGCGCAAAGCATTGACGTCCTCAGGTGTGACTGAATGCAGCAGCCAACAGCAGCAACAGCAGCTTGCCGCGGTAGCGAGCAGTGGCAGCAGCGGCCAGCAACAGCAGCAGATAGCAGCGGCTGGCAGCAGCAGCAGCTCGCAGCAGCAGCAGCCCGCAGCACCAGCAGCCCGCAGCACCAGCAGCAGCAGCTGCTCGCAGCAGCAAGCAGCAGCAGCAGCAGGCGGCAGCAGCAGCAATGGCAGTAGCTGCAGCAGGCGGTATCAGCAGCAGCAGGCGCCAGCAGCTGCAGCAGCTCGCAGCAGCAGCAGCTACAGCAGCCCGCAGCAGCAGCTGCTGCAGCTGCGAGCAGCTGGCTGCTCGCAGCGAGCAGCGAGCAGCCAGCTGCTCGCTATGAGCAACCAGCTGCTCGCAGCGAGCAGCGAGCAACTAGCTGCTCGCTGCGAGCAGCCAGCTGCTCGCTGCGAGCAGCCACCTGCTCGCAGCGAGCAGCGAGCTGCGAGCTGCTAGCTCCTCGCAGCGAGCAAGCAAAACCGAAAAGAAAAAAAAAAACAAAAG
>SZWC01009371.1:68772-82095 GCA_023375785.1 Penium margaritaceum | reverse complement strand
TGCTCGCAGCGAGCAGCGAGCAGCCAGCTGCTCGCTATGAGCAACCAGCTGCTCGCAGCGAGCAGCGAGCAACTAGCTGCTCGCTGCGAGCAGCCAGCTGCTCGCTGCGAGCAGCCACCTGCTCGCAGCGAGCAGCGAGCTGCGAGCTGCTAGCTCCTCGCAGCGAGCAAGCAAAACCGAAAAGAAAAAAAAAAACAAAAGTGGGGACCTACCCCCCCCCGGCTCTGTCCCTCTGTTAAGGAGCAGCAGCAGCAGCAGCTGCAGCAGCAGCAGCTGCTGCTGCAGCAGCAGCAGCAGCAGTAGCAGCAGCAAGCCACAGCAGCCTCAGCAGCCGCAGCAGCTTGCAGCAGCCGCCGCTGCAGCTGCCACTACAGCCACAGCAACTGCAGCCGCAGCAGCAACCCCAGCCGCAGCAGCTGCAGTAGCAGCCACAGCCACAACAGCAGCAGCAGCAGCAACTGCTGCTGCAGCAGCTAGAGCAGCAGCTGCAGCAGCAACTGCATCAGCAGCACCTGCAGCCGCAGCCGCAGCGGCAGCAGCACCAACAGCCGTCGCAAGCCATAGCAACAGCAATAGCAGCAGCTGCAGCGTCTGCAGCAGCACCAACAGCAACAGCGGCGGCCCCAACCCTACTGCTGACGTCAGCATCCCGCTGCTGACGTCACTGCTGACGTCATCAACAAGAAACAAAAAAGGGGGGCGGAGAAAGGGAAGGGAGAAAAACCCAAGGGGTGGGTAGAACTCCCACCACCCCTGCAATGATCAGCAAAGAGAGAACAAAACACACAAAAAAAGGACAAAACAAAACACACAACAAGGGACACCACACCATGGAAGGTAGCCCAAGTGGAGAGGGGTCCTCCTCTATTGGGGGGACCCCTACCCCTCCTTTCTTGCATCGCCTGCAGCAGCAGTAGCAGCAGCAGCAGCAGCAACAGCAGCAGTAGCCGCCGCCGCCACTGCAGCAGCAGCAGCAGCAGCAACAGCAGCAGCAGCAGCAGCAACAGCAGCAGCAGCAGCAGCAACAGCAGCAGCAGCAGCAGCAACAGCAGCAGCAGCAGCAGCCGCAACAGCAGAAGCAGCAGCAGCAGCAGTAGCAGCCGCCGCCGCCGCTGCAGCAGCAGCAGCAGCAGCAGCAACAGCAGCTGCTACAGCCCGCTGGTGTCCTCGGCGGCAATCCTGACCCCCTCGCTGCTCTTCAGCAACAGCTTGCCGCCTTGACGCAGCAGCTTGTAGCGCTACAGCCTGTAGCCGCCCGGACTGCCACTAGTGGTCTACAGCCGTTCGTCCCTCCAGGGCACGCCAGCCTGGCTGTGTCTGCTGCCACGTACTTCCTGGCACAGCAGCAGACTCAGCGCCAGCGGCAGACAGTCACTTCCGTCCTTGACCCCACTTTGGGTGCCGGCCGTAGGCCGAAGGACTATGAGACGCCGCCCCCGCCGCTTCAGGCCGGCGAGGAGTTCCGGAGCTGGGAGCTCAGCTTCCGGATCTGGGCGCAGGGTGAGGGCCTGTGGGCATACTACACCCTCCCTTACGACCCCACCCAGGCCGACCAGTTGTATGACGCTGGTCGCGCCGTCCGTGCCCTTGTCCCAGTCGCCCCTCCAGCTTCCCGCCTGGCCTTAGAGCCTTTCCTCGGCGACGTCACGGCTGGCGACACCCCAGACCCTGCAGCCGCCTGGCACGTCCTCACCAGGCCTCATCGCCTGTCCAGCGACGCTGAGATCAGCCGTCTGCTCCGGGAATTCAACTCCCTGCACATGGGAGAGACCGAGACAGTCACTGCCTACTGGCAGCGGACGGAGGACATCCTCCGTCGTCTCGGCACATCTGCTCCGCCCCCTCTGTCCGCGCTCCTCACCATCAAGCGCGACGCCACTAGCGACTATGCCGACGTCCTCGTCCACTACCCCCAGGACGTCCTCTCCACCATGGCGACCCAGGGCACCCTCATGCCCTGGGCATACGAGCTCTTCCTTCGCATTGAGGAAGCTCGCCAGGAGTCCCAGCTCAATCGTGCGGAGGCGCTTGCATCCCCTGCCGTCGCCTCCCCTGCTGTCGCCTCCCCTGCCGTTGCCTCCGTGGCCGTCGCCTCCCCCGCCGCAGCAACCTCATCGTCGTCGGGGAAGAAGAAGAAGAACCGGACCAAGAAGGGCAAGAGTCAGCAGCAACAGCAGCACCAGCAGTCGTCGACCGGGTCCAGCGGTGGTGGCTCGGTCTGCCACAACTGTGGTCAGCCCGGGCACGGGTGGTACACGTGCCCTCTCCTGACGGACGAGGCGCGCGTCATCGCTACCATGCGGCGCCAGCGGGAGCGCCGCCTTGCCTCTGCCGCCGTCGCCGCTGCTGGCCCGACCACTTTGAGCTCGTCCAGCGGCTCTGCCACTCCGACAGCTCCGCCTGTCCCGCAGACACCCGCGCCGCAACAGTACTACCCGCAGCTGTCGGCGCCCCCGCTCCCTTCAACGGCGCAGCCCTCCTACTATCCGGGCTCCGGCGCCGTTACTCCGCACTCCGTCTACACTCCCAAGCCCTCCTCCCGTGAGCGTCAGCTGGAGCAGTTTATCGCGCTCCAGCTCGGCCTGCCTCGCCCTCCTCCCCAGGGAAGTGCGAGTTGCGTCACCTCCTGCTCTCCTACCCTGCCCTGCATGACTAAGACTGACCTGCGGTCGTGTCCCATTTCCTCGTATGTCTCGTCATCGCCCGTGGCCTCCTCCGCCTCTCTTCTTGATGATGTTACATGGCTTGATGATTGGCAGTCCCGTTTCGCGCCTCCGTCCACCGCGTCCGCGTCCCTCGCCTGCTGCCATCTGATCGTTAGCGATCTAGCGACCCCGGTCCAGGACCCTGCTGAGACCTGGATCATCGACTCCGGGGCCACGCATCACATGAAGGCCTCTCGTGAGGCCTTCAGTATGCTCGGTCCTGTCCGCGATGTCTCCGGTGTCCGGACGGGCTTTGGACAGGTGTTGCCTGTCCGTGGTGTTGGCGTCGTTCGTTTTCGTGGTCCTGCCGGCGACGTCTTTCTGACCGATGTCCTCTTCATCCCTGGTCTCGAGCTCAGCCTCCTGTCCGTGACTGGCCTTGACCGCATGAGCATGGATGTTGTGCACTCGCGTGGTGTTGGCACTGTGTCGTTGCGTCCGTCTGGTCTTGTCGTCCTGCACGCCACCGCCCGTGGCAACCTGTGGCATGTTCCTCGTCTCTCCTCTTCTTCTCCCGTCTCCTCCTCGTCGGCCGCCACAGGCCATGTGCTCATCACCAGTACGCTTTCTCCTCAGCACACCCGCCTCTTGCACCGCCGCCTCTGCCACGTCCACTCTGCCGCTGTGGACAGCATGCTTCGCACCCANNNCTTAGGCAGAAGAGCGATGTCGCCCGGGCCATCCAGGACTGGCTTGTCCTCGCAGAGCGCGCGTGTGGCCGCTCCCTTCGCCGCTTTCGCTCCGATCGCGGTGGCGAGTACATGGGTGAGGCCACGACTTTCCTCGCCTCCCGCGGGATCCACCACGAGACATCGGCGCCCTACACCCCCGCCCAGAACGGTGTCTCCGAGCGGTGGAACCGGACCATGGCCGACGCCGTCCGCACCATGCGTGTCGAGTCCGGTCTCTCCGAGGGCTTCTACTTTGAAGCCATGGCCTACATGACCTGGGTCTGGAACCGGATTCCCCACGGTCCCCTTCCCCGTCAGTCCACGCCGTACCAGCATTGGTGCGGTCAGCGCGCTGACCTCCGCCCCGCTCGCGTCTGGGGTTGTGTCGCCATTGTCTGGCTGCCCGCCCCGCAGCAGGGCGGCAAGCTCGCCCCTCGCGGCCGTCCTTGCACCTTCCTCGGTGTCTCTTGCCAGTCCAAGGCCTGGCGCTTCTGGGACCCCTCCCGACATTGCATCGTCGAGTCCCGGGATGCCCTCTTCTTCGAGGACCTGTTTCCTCGCGACCTCATTCGCTCCGGCTTGTCTGTGTCTATCCCGTCGCGTGGGGGAGTGGTGAGTCCGTCCTCCGTCCTACCGCGTCCGGGTGACACATTCTTCGGTCCCTCCAAGCCGGCTGCTCCAGTCGCGTCCGCTGGTCCCTCCGGGCCAGCTGCCCCAGTCGCGTCCGCTGGTCCCTCCAGGCCAGCTGTCCCAGTCGCGTCCGCTGGTCCCTCCGGGCCAGCTGCCCCAGTCGCGTCCGCTGGTCCCTCCGGGCCAGCTGCCCCAGTCGCGTCCGCTGGTCCCTCCGAGCCGGCTGCCCCAGTCGCGTCCGCTGGTCCCTCCGGGCCAGCTGCCCCAGCCGCGTCCGCAAGTCCCTCCGGGCCAGCTGCCCCAGTCGCGTCCGCTGGCCCCTCCGAGCCGGCTGCCCCAGTCACGTCCGCTGGTCCCTCCGGGCCAGCTGGCCCAGTCGCGTCCGCTGGCCCCTCCGAGCCGGCTGCCCCAGTCACGTCCGCTGGTCCCCCCGGGCCAGCTGGCCCAGTCGCGTCAGCTGGTCCTTCTGGGCCAGCTGCCCCAGACGCGTCCGCTGGTCCCTCTGGGCCAGCTGTCCCAGTCGTGTCCGCTGATCTCTCCGGGCTGACAGCCCCAGTCGCCTCCACTGGCCCATCAGACTCAGCGCCGTCGCATGCCTTACCACGCTACACACGTGGTCCAGGCGGCAGCCTCCGACCCAGGCCGACGGTAAGCGTGCAGACCGTCGCACCGCGCTCGGTATCGCCTCGACCCCCCGTGGCTCCACGTGCCTCCTCCACTCCCACGGTCGTGAGTGGGGACCCTGGCACCAAGGCCCTGGGCCTGACCACATCGGCCATCATCGCCGATTTGCACCCGGGCTCCGCATTGGGCTACGCCATGCTCCATCACGAGCACCGGCACGCTGTCATGGCTGCCCTGGCGCGCATCCCACCTAGGGCGCGAGAGGCACATGCTCTCTCAGTCCGCTCCACAGCATGCCCGGAGGACCCAGCCACCTTGCGCGAGACACGAGCCTCTCCTGAGGCTGCACACTGGGACGCTGCATGCGCCAATGAGCTCGCCGCTATCCGACAGCACCACGTGTATGACCTCGTCGACCTTCCTCCAGGTCGGAAGGCCATCGGCGCCAAGTGGGTCTTTCGGCGCAAGTGGAAACCAGACGGGTCCTTGGACAAGTACAAGGCCCGCCTCACTGCAAAGGGGTTTGCCCAGGTCCCTGGGGTCGACTATGACCAGATCTTTGCCCCAGTTGGCCGGTTCTCCACCAGCCGGGCGCTCTTCAGCCTGGTCGCCCAGTACGGGTGGGAGCTGCATCAGATGGATGTGAGCAACGCTTTCCTCCATGGTTCATTGGAAGGTGAGGAGCTTTACATGGTGCAGCCACCAGGCTTCGACAATGGCACCGAGAGAGTGTGGCGACTGCGTAAGGCCCTCTATGGCCTGAAGCAGTCGCCTCGGTACTGGAACCAGGAGATCAGCAACACGCTCCTTCGTGGTGGGCTCCAGCGCAGCACCGCGTACCCTGCACTGTTTGTCAGTCCGCGAGGCCAGACCTTCGCTGCTATTCTGGTGTACGTCGACGACCTCCTCATTGCGTCGCCAGACACGGCCGCCATCCAACGCGTCAAGGACCTGTTGCACGCCACCTACCAGATGAAGGATCTCGGGTCTGCCCGAGTCTTCCTGGGCATGGAGCTCGAGCATGATCGCTCCCAGGGCATCCTCCATGTCCATCAGGCTGCTCATGTGCAAACTCTGTCCACTCGCTTCGCTGAGGACCTCCCACTCGTGCCGAGCGCATCCTCACCCATGTCGCCCGATGGCCAGGTGAAGCTGAAGAGTCCTGACCCAGCTGTTGTGGGGGAGCTAGTTGACGTGACCACGTACATGCTAGTGATCGGGTCACTGATGTTCCTGGCGACGACGACGCGTCCAGACATCGCGTTCGCCGTCAACCTCCTGGCCCAAATTTCTCAGGAGCCGCGTCACCTCCACCATGAGGCCGCGATCCGAGTACTGCGCTATGTCGTCTCGACTCCTCGGCGCGGTCTCATGTTCCGCGGCCAACCGCCTGTTGTTGCAGTGGGCTACACCGACAGCGACTGGGCCGGCAGTCCTGACGATAAGAGTCGCACAGGCTGGATCTTTCTGATTGGCGGCACGGCTGTGTCCTGGCGCAGTGGCAAGCAGGGGTGCATTGCACGCAGCACTGCTGAGGCTGAGTACGTGGCTCTTGGATCAGGCGCGTGTGAGAGTGTGTGGTTGCGTCGTTTGTTGTCCGAGTTGCGCCAGTCCGTTCCATCCATCACGTTGCATTGTGACAATGAGAGTGCCATGGCCATCGCCGACAATGACGGCGTGCATCACACACGCACAAAGCACATCAACGTCGAGTATCACTATGTGCGCTCATTGTTACATGACGGCAGCATCAGCATCGTGTGGGTTGAGACAGCACGGCAGTTGGCTGACTTCCTGACCAAGGCACTGAAGCGCGACTCGTTTAAGAAGGCTGTGAGTTGGGTCGGCGTACGTCCGTGAGTGACTCTCTCTTTCTCTCTTTATCTCTGTCTGCGTCTCTGCATGTCCTGGGGGNTTTTTTCGCATCTCTCATTGTGCTCTGTTGTGTCCTCCCGGCTTGTGTACATCGGCGTGCAGATGACTGACGGCGAGACTCGACGCTGATGGAGTGTCGTCCGGTGGAGCCGACGCACACTGAGGTCCTCTCGCAGTTCGCTGGAGCCTCCTCTCCCCGGCGACGCGCTCAGCTCCATCGGCAGGCCTCCTCGGCGGTCGTGCTGCCGGCGGTCATTGACACCGCAGTTGCCGCTTGCATGCGTCCAGCGCGTCCCATCGCGTCTGCATCGTCATGCACTGCCTAGGGTCCCAGTTGCATGCTGTGTGGCCCTGTTTGGTAGCATAAACAGTTGTGGGCACTATCTGGGTTTAGGCTGCCATAACTCCTCGTTGCAGTTTTTCTAGCAGATTCTGACCGCATGGCTGCGTTCGCAGCGGCGGTATTATGGTATGGTCCAGTTTTCAGGCAAAACGGACGACGCCCGGGTTTTGGGCTGTCGGCTGTCTGGCAGGCCTCACCGAGAAAACCTGCCAGCCTGAACTGAGCTATTTTCTGATTGGCTGTTGAACTGAGTAACAAGCTCTACAGAGCTGGGGGGGGNGGGGGGGGCCTAGAACTTGGAGGGGTCTCCCATTGTTGTTCATTCTTCATTCCTAATCAGTCATTGTCAGTTTTCAGCTGCTTTCTGGCGCTAACACTTGCGCGCGCGTTTCTGAGTAACAAAACCCAGAGCTTCCAGACTTAGACTCTAGAGCAGCAGACTGAGGGGGCAGCTGACTTAAGCAACGAGCGTGGAAGCCCGCACGCTGCATCAACAACGCTGCTGTCCCAACCTGCTGCCTAGTTTTCTCTCTCCGTGTGCCCGGGTCTCGACCATGAAAGAGTGCATCACTTGTCAGAGACTATGCGGTAGACTTCTATGTGGTCTTCCGGTGCACTGGTACAAACCACCAAGTGCCCGGGTCTCGACCACCGAGAAAACTCTAGTAAACACGTATGGGAAAACAGAGCTGCAAGAATGCACCATACATGTCACAGAAGGAGTAATGGAGCCACTAGGACGCTCTCCCTAAACAGGGCTACACGATAGCTCAAAGCCCATACACCAACAAGGGGGCAGCTGGCTTAAGCAACGAGCGTGGAAGCCCGCACGCTGCATCAACAACGATGTTGCCCTAACCTGCTGCCTAGGTTTTCTAGCTCTATTCAGCAGAGCGAAAGTTGTACAAACAAATAGACATTGAGAGAGAGATGGGGGGAGAGTGTGAAAGAGAGACCCGCGAAGGTAGACAAAAACTGAAAACATACAAAAGAAATGTAATGAGCATGTAAGTCGTTTTCAACTCTTGCTACATGTTTTTTTTAAAATAGGAAGAGTGTTAGCATTTGGGACTAATCTGTGTTTGCGTCAATGAGTAAGGTTCTCTTTCTATGTCGACGGGCGTATGTCGGCGGAGTGTGAAAGTGGGTATGCGGAGAATAACATTGTTCCCCATACGATTTTTAGCTCGGTGGACATCCGGAGAATTAGTTTTAAACAGTGGCCCTCAGAAGTATTATCTGCATTTTGTGGACGTTGTATGTATTTTTTTGTGAAAGTGGCCGTCCTATTCTTTTTCTGCGAAAAATGGGGAAGGTGTACATTAGATGCGACGACAGTGGGTATGCGGCAAGTGTACCCTATGTTTTTTGCAGTAGCTAGTTCACATTCTAAGCTTATCGCGTTTGGACAGGGTTTAAGCACTGTTCAGTTTTTCTTTTTTTTCTCACACGTCTACCTGCTCCAGGACAGGGTATTGTTTTCCGAATCTGTCGATTGTTTTTTTATCTACAGGCTTTGTCAAAGATGATTGTTTGCAAGAAATTTACGTTTTCTATGAGGCGCCATGTTTTTTCACGTTAAGAAACGCAATCCTCTCACAGGCTCGTACGGATCTTGTCAATTAGATTCAATACTTATCCAATGAGTACCGCGGTGCTGATTTTGTATCGTGGTAGAATGTGACCTTCAAGGGTGTATCGTGTACCACGGTACTCCTAAAATACTGCAATACTTTTCCAGTACCGTACGGAACGCAGTAGTGGTACCTGCACCGTTATGAGCTGCCTCAAAACCTTAGTACCGCAGTATTCGTATTGTGGTTATCTGGTACCGCGGCACTGAGTACCGCGTTGCTGCAGCCCTGTTGAGGATGGTGAGTGAACTTGAATTTGTGGTTGTTTTATTGAACTGACTCACAGACATGGCACCCACAAACCTTTGGTCGCATGGATACCAAACCTACAGCGCACATTCCGAAGCCCAATAGGATACTTCCTGTACCTGCCTTCCCCGCTCAGCCCGAGGGAGTGCAATGGAGGGTCCAACCTGCCATGTTGCGGCATGCAATGGAAGACCTGTCCTTAGGGCTATGTGCAACAGGTTGAGAACTTGTACATGTGCCGCCAGTGGGCCATGGATTTGGCCAGCGATACAATTGATGTACAATGTAAAATCGGCGACGGGGCTGATCTTACGGCCACCTGAAAATTCTCCGCACCAGAAGTGTTGCATCACAGAAAGAATACATGGCACAGCTGAGCAAGCAACACACTTTCCAGCCTAGTGTACCTAGAGTACAACATTTCCTATGATTAGGGGTACGGTGGCGGGTACGCTGGGCAGTAGGCTGTACATGACCAAGTGCCACTGAGTTTCCCCGGGTAGCACGTTTGTGCAGCTGGGTACGTCGGGCAGTCTGCGAGCTTTGTGCAGTTGCCCTTGCACGTCGAGAGAGGGCCCGAGCACGTGGTGCACGCGGGCCCTCCGCACCTCACCCTGGCACAGCAGTAGCAGTTGCGGTAGCACCGGTCGTAGTTTATCTGCTGCACGTCGCTGGTGCCCCCAAGCGCGAGCTTGTACCCCGTGCACGCGTTGGCGCACACGGTCGTCTCGTAGCGGCACACGGGACTCGTCACCAGGCCCACGATCATGACCGCGTCGTCCTTTGGTGGGGGCCAGCACGGATACGGGCAGATTGTGCCGCTGGGGCAGAGGCTGGCGTTCTTTGGCGCGAGGCCAGGGCGGCCGCTGCAGGAGGTCTGGCAGGGGGAACAGGGCCCTGAGGTGACGGGAAGGGCGTAGTTGCAGTTTGCGTCGCAGTAGGAAGGGTACGTCACGTAGTCTGCACCGCACACCGCGAGGGAAGGGGCGCATCCGCAAGTGGCTCCCACACGGAGCACGCAAGGGATGAGAAGGATCGTTCCTGGGGCAAGGGTGACGTTGGCGCCGACGTCGCCGCTGCCTGCCCCATTGCCACCATTGAGGTCGATGCCGTTCTGGGCGGCGATGTTATCCACAGAGACGGATGACGCGGTGCATCGGGGGAGGTAGAGCTGCGAGATGTATGCCAGGGTCTCGTTGGGTTGCACTGTGTGCCGGAAGATTGTCACGGATTGGTTCGCTGTTGCCACATCCGCAGGCGCCATGGCTGGCGACTCCACACACACCAGCTGGCCGATTCGCAAGTAAGGGAATTGGCACTGCACAAGCAAAGAGAAAGAGGGGGACGGGATGGGAGGGTGGGAAAGTGAGATCAATGTGGAGATGCCGCAGCACTGAGCATGACTGTGATGATGCCAAGGACGATGATAACAACGACGAAGACGACGACGATGACGATGTCCACAGCAACAACGACGTTGACGGCACTGACAGCGGAGGTGGAGGCTGTGACAATGGTGATGGCAACAACAATCAAGGTCATTGCAGCAGTGACAGCAACAGTGATGACGTGACTACTGTGGCAGCGACAACGACGGCTACGAAAGTGACAACGCCGTCGACGCTGACGATGCCGACGACGATGACGACGATGGCGTCGGCCAGGGCGCGGCAGCAGCGGCGGCGGCCGCGGCGACGACGACGACGACGGCGGCGGCTGCGTCAGCTGCGATGGCGTCAACGACAGCCAAGGCCTCACAGTAGCGGCGGCGGCGAGGACGAAGACAATGGCGATGGAGACGAAAAACAGCAAAGACAATGACGACGACGATGATGACATCGGTGACGGCTGCAGCGGCAGTGACAGCATCAACAACGACAGTGATGATGCCAACTCAATCATGACAATGATAATGGTGGTGGTGGTGGTGGTGGTGGTGGTGGTGGTGGTGGTGGTGGCGGTGGTGGCGGCGGCGGCCGTGGTGGTGGGCTGCAGAAGCAGCAACAGCGGTGTTGGCGGTGGCAGTGATGCAAATGATGCATTGTATTTGTCTATGTTTGTTTAAAAGCCAATGCAGATCTGTCATCGTTTCTCCCCATGTGAGCTGGTCTTCCCACTCATTCCGCCTGTGCCCTATTACAAACCCTCTACACCTTCCCTCAGCCCTTTTGTGCACGCGTATGCACACACGCATACATGCGCACACACACACACACACACACACACACACACACCTACCTGCAGTCCAGGGTTGAGCGCGCGAAACAAAGCCTGAGTGAGGTTGTACGCGTTCCAAAGCAGGGGGCAGCTGTCGCCCTGCTGCACGCGCACATACTTGGAGCACGCCGGCGCGGCCTGCAACCCCAGCAGCAACACCAGCACAGTCAACGTCATGCTTCAGAATGAACAGAAACGACACAGGTGGCAGCAGCAGCATCAACAGCAGCAGAAGAGGCAGCAGCAGCGGAGTCAAAAGCAGAAGGGAATGGGGGGGGGAGGAGGAAGAGGAAGACGACGAGGATGAGGACGAGGACGAGGACGAGGATGAGGACGAGGACGAGGAAGAGGACGTGGACGAGGACGAGGACGAGGACAAGGACAAAGATGGGGAGGAGGAGGAGGAGGAGGAGGAGGGGGAGGAGGAGGAGGAGGAGGAAGATTAGGAGGAGAAAGAGGAGGAGGAGGAGGCGAAGGAAGTCACAAGATGTTGCACCATCACTCCCATCAACCCCATTCAGACAGCATCATTCACATCAACCCCAGTCAGACAGCAAGCAGCAACCGACAGCAACCAACAGCAAGCAGCACAAGCCACACACGCACTCACAGGTAGTGCTCCGGGAGGAGGAGGCGGAGGCGGAATGGAGGAGGAGTTGGTGGTAGCAGCGATGCAGATGTGCAAGCCAGATGGCAATGGCATGCTGACATCAGAACAGTTCATTCCGCGGTTGAGCCTGCAAGGGTTTACGGAGGGAGAGGGAGAGGGTAAGGGGAAGGGAACAGGGAAGCTCAAGGGGAAGCACAAAGGAGAAGGGGTGGATGGGATGGGAAGGGTTCACAGAATGAACTGCCTAACATGACAAATGGGAAGAACTACTCCTGGCATCCTCCCCGGATGACTCAGTGGACTTTGAAGCTATTGAAGCACTTCCCATCCTATATATCTTTTTTTGTTGTACCGTTCTTTTCTTCAGTTCTTTGGAGGGGCATATGAAAAATAGTAGCAGAGGCCAGTCACACTTCTCTAACGAAGGGAGAGCTTAAATATGCTGAGGCCAGACAGTCAGAAGGCCCTACACAAAGAAATGGAGTCAGGGAAAACCTGGCGGGAAAGGAGAGAAGGGGGGCGGGGGGGAGACGCACAGTGCAAAGTTTGCCAAGCTCATGTTGTTATAGCCGCACACACGTCCGCACGTGTCACCCTTTGCTGTCGTGTAAACTGCGGCACATGTCAGCGCACCACCGCTGCTGCCAACGCCCGCAGCGGCGTTGGTGCTGTTGCTGGCGGCGATGATGGCGGCGCTGATGACGGCGCGGCCGACGCACAGGATCTGGCCCGCGTACAGCGGCTCGGAGCAGTTGAGCAAGGGGTTGAGCGCCTGCAGGTGGGTGGTGTTGGGTACAGCGCCGGCGGGCACGGCGGAGGGCAGCAGGCGGCGTGCTGCGACGGTGGCGCACGTGTCGCCGCGGCGCACGGCGTACGACGCGCCGCAGCTGGCGGCCTTGAGCGTCTGCAGACTCACCGCCACGGCTATGCCTGCAGTGCGTCGCATTGCGTTGCGAGGCAGAATACGTATGAGATGTGGTTCATGGCGCACACACGCTGCACATGGTTGGGAAGTGCGTTGGAAAGTCAAAACAGCCACAGCCATGGACCGAACCGAATGTTTGCACGCAACACATTTCATGTTGGAGCCACAAAGCAATGGGCAAAGCAACACAATGCAATGCAACAACACAGTCCAATGCAACACGATGCGACGGGATGCAGCACAACGCAACGCAACGCAACGCAACACTCACAACACAATGCCACACAATACAATACAACGCCACGCCATACAACGCGACACAATGCAACACATCACAACGCAACGCAATGCAGCACCCCGTAGCTCAACAACACGCAACGCCACGCAACACCGCGCAACACCGCGCAATGCAATGCGACACTACGCAACACAACGCAACACAACAGAGCACCATGGAGAAGAGAGGGGTGTGAGTGGGAATCTGAGNGGGAGAGACCAGCGGGTACAGCGGCGTTTTGGGGTATGCCAGACCTTCAAGTGGTCCAAGGGAAGAATAGGGCTACAGCAATCAGTGCCATGAGGTCACTGAACTATGTTGAAGTACATTTCAACACCATTGCAGCAGAGTTTGCCTACAACAGTGAGCCTTGTGATGTGACATCAAACCACCACACCATCACATCAACGCATCATCAAACCACCAAATCTTAACGTCATCAGACTACTTCATCACCACATCACCACATTGCCACATCACCACATGACCACATGACCACATCACCACATCACCACATCACCACATCACCACATCACCACATCACCACATCACCACATCACCAC
>SZWC01009371.1:31022-43475 GCA_023375785.1 Penium margaritaceum | reverse complement strand
TCTCTCTCTCTCTCTCTCTCTCTCTCTCTCTCTCTCTCTCTCTCTCTCTCTCTCTCTCTCTCTCTCTCTCTCTCTCTCTCTCTCTCTCTCTCTCTCTCTCTCTCTCTCTCCATGTAAATATATACATAATGGATTCGACGGAATCCTTGGCTGACTAGGTTTGAACCATTGTTCTTGAGGATCTTCGACCTTCAACCCATCTAGCATTAGCCCACAATCCTAGATTACACCGCTTAAGCCACATAGATCCTTCGACCGGTTGGCGTGGCATTACGATGGTACACTCCCCCCCCCCACTACGAGTGAGAGACGCATTGCCATCTTCGGCAATCCCAGTGTGGGATTTGTGCTTGAAGATCTCATACGAACGTAAAAAATTTGATAGATGCCTTGGCCAACTAGGCAAAAACAGCGGTGCTTAAAATTCTCCGCCCCTTAAGCCATCCCGTCTCATCGCCCACAATCCCAAGTGACCTCGCTTATGCCACGTGGCTCCTTCAGCCGGTAGCCATGGCACTGCCATGGTACACTCCCCCCCCCCCTTCTACCACATTCTCATATTTTACCTTTCAATACATTTCTCTAGATCTCACAATGTTTTCTAATTTCCTCTCTCATTATTGTTTGTCATCTCATTCATGTTTCCTATAGTATCACCTTCCTTTTTCTCTCAATTGTACCTAAACTTTTGTGTCTAACTCTTGAAACTCTATCTTCTTTTGTGTGTGTGTGTGTGTGTGTATGGTTGTGTGAGTGTGTGTGTGTGTGTGTGTGTGTGTGTGTGTATGTGTGTGCGATTGTGTGTATGTTTGTTTGTCCAAACATTGTTTCTTCTTAAATTTTTGTTTTAATTTGTTTGATATTGTATTAGTTTGTAATTAACTCAATTTTAGGTTNTCGAATATGGAATAAGAAAGTCCCATCATATTCAATGTTATGTTAAATTATATTACTCTTTTATCTGTAAGTGAGAATAGGATACTACTTGAGGTTATCTTTAATATTGTGAAAGATTTTTGATAATTTTAATTAATTGTCTTAAAATTACCCTC
Organism: Penium margaritaceum; assembly: GCA_023375785.1. Classification (NCBI taxonomy): domain Eukaryota; kingdom Viridiplantae; phylum Streptophyta; class Zygnematophyceae; order Desmidiales; family Peniaceae; genus Penium; species Penium margaritaceum. The sequence continues at coordinate 42,423 of SZWC01009371.1, read as the reverse complement.
TTTGGAGTGATGTTTCATTATATTATGTTTTGAACATGATGACTGGATTCAAATAAAGTGGATTTTTTGACATAATTGGCAATTCCATCATTTGGCTTGAAAGCTTGCCTATGGTCCCACATAATAGTCCTAATGTAACAAAGTTTTTTTGTAATGGATGTTTGTTTTTGAGAGACAGCTTATTTCCATGTTGTGTGGCAATAGAGGAGCAACCTTTATGGTGTGCAAATATTTGGGATAGGTGTTATTTGATTTAGGAGTGGATTGACTCGTTTGAGGGTGTCCATCCCTTTCTTGAAGCTTTTATGCTTTCTTATTAAGTCAATGTGGCTGTATGGGTGGAGTTGTTTCAGCAGTTGGGATTATCAATGACTTTCTGGAGTTTCTTAATCATGTCAATTGCAGGGGCTTGTGACGATTTTGTTATGAAATTTTGCTTAATTTGACTTCCGCCGTGTGTGCGTTGACACCACGCTGTGTCGGTGCTGCTGCTGCTCCAGGGTTGAACCAAATCAGGCCATGTTATCTCTTTGATCGAGCGTTGGCTAGCGACTTTTAACAGGTGAAGGTTCCTTGTCGAGATAGGACGACATTGTATGAGGATCGATTGTAGATGCCGCGCACGATAAAAGCACATTGTCCGTCGACCGCCGTGGCCTGTCCATTTCCGACAAAGCGGCTGCTCTCGTTGCAGTTGTGATGTTCGATGGCGAACAAGGTTCTGCTCCGACCTTTGGCCAACCATGAGACGTAAGATGCTGACGCTAGCAAATGGTAGTCCACAATTGAGGGCATGCCCACCAGACTAAAACTCGACAACATCGCACGTTCGATCAATACTGAGAGTTTGGCAGCAACATCGCCTGAACATGAACGGTGTCTGTCGATGATGATGTCCATGGAGAAGGGATGGTAGTGGTCTCGAATGAATGCTCCGCACGCCCCTTCTTGCCCGCGGGAGTACGGAGGCCTCTCCTCGCTGCTATTCATGAAGCCGGACAAGCTACTCATAATGATGGGTAGGTCGGCAAGATGGGCACCGAAGGAAAAGGACGACTGTCATTGCGTCCTTGTCAGCTGGATAACGATCGACGTCAAACCACCTGTGGAACGTCGAGATGGCGACCGACGGTAGTAAGTCAAATAAACCATCGAAGTCTAACAGGCTGTCCACGGTGGTTTCAGCTTGACGGTCGAAAGCCTCAACGCAAAATGACGCTTCACTATCGACATCGCTCAACAATCCACGGCACCCGTGCTCAACGATATTAGCTCAACCTGCAAGGCGCATCAATGAGTGAACACAGACTGCCCAAGAACCACTTCTCCACCAATGAACGTGCGTCGTCCTTCCAAAGAAAGTCCGCTGCAATGCTACACCTTTCCGGACCCGACCTGATGAGCCGGTAAAACGAGTGATATGATAGGGACTCGCAGTTCGCAGCGATGAGAAGTCCTTGGCCAAAAATTATCAGATGCTGTCCACTACGGAGTTCAGCAATCGAACTCAACAGTCAAGGCGCTCCCAAGGTGTGGAACGCAGTTTCCTTTCTCCTCGCCGTCAAAACTGCTCATCCACAAATCCAAACTACACGAAGTCCTCAACAAAGCTGCACCTGCGACGCCGTCGCAGGTCGACGACCACCGTTGACTTCAGGAGGGCCACAGGTCATACCTACGGCGGGAGATGAAGACACTTTCAGTTTTTCCCCCGGGCAAACTTCTGCGAGGCGACATACTGACCAGCCGCCACGACATTCGGCGACGTCGAAGACAGGTAGGTCTGGGAAGCTCCTGTTCGAAAAAACTACTCCCAAAATATGTGAGGACGGAGTTGTAATATCTCAATCGTTTCTTTCAATAGATTAACAGTGTCCATAATCCGAAACGAAACTACAGCGGTGTCCAACGTAAAAAACGGAAAGCCAGCAGTGTCCATAGTCGCAAACGAAATGACAACGGTGCCCATATTTTTCATCGAGGGAGCGGAAACGGGCATGTATGACATGTATTTCATGCATGTACCACATTCGATATGGATTTTGACTTCGAGCCTCGCAGGTCATCGCGAGCTCGCACACGTAGTTTCGGAGGATTTGCAGGATGCGGCGCACGCTGGGCATCTGCCGGGCCCCGGGGTAACGAGGCCCGATAGATGCCCGGGCAAGCAAAGAAATGAAACCCAACCCCCCCCCCCCCCATTTTACTCGGGGGTTTGTCTTTTATTGGGGGGGGGGGTTGCGAGATGCGGCACATGTGTGATAGAAGAAATGGAATCTGCAGTGCCCGGCAATCGCGGGGCTTATCTTTTCCGTTTTCGCTCGCACAACGAAAGACATGGGCACCGCTATCATGTCGTTTTCGACTATGGACAGCGCAATCTTTCTGTTTTTGACTCTAGACATCGTCGTCGGTTCGCTTTCCACCATGGGCACTGCGGATCTATCGACCAAAACGATGGACTCCGAAATATTGACGCCCACTATGTGACGGTCAGCGATGACCAACCGTTTCATCCACGAGTCCATCTGGTCAATGATTAATCTGACCTGACGTGAAAGCCTTGAGAAGTTTCCTACAACCTTCCTAACCACTTGCCGCGACACTAGGCGTCAGCGCCAAGTCAGCGTGTGACAACAGGCACCAGTTAGAGACAAAACTGCAAGGGTCTGGGTAGGGACACGAACAGAGTGTCAGGAAACTCAAACGGAATATAATTGAGAAGTGATAACAAATGACACATCCATGGCCAAAATACCTGCCGCGGCGCACAGCGGGTGTCGCACGCGGCGGTCCAAGAGCTATCCTAAAACCGACCCAAAACCACTGTTTTGGCCGTAACTCTGCGCACACATGTCAGAATGTTGCGCCGCCTGAACCTAGACGTGCAAGATAAAAAACAAAACGCTACGACTGGTCACATGCATGCATCCATCATCAGACGGTAGATACGCAATGCGAAAACATGCAAATCGGGCTCATGGGGAGTCTGCCGAAAAAACTCCCGCAGGCTGCAGAAAAACAGCAGGGAGGCCCGGCAGTGTCCGGGGCTCTACACCGGTAGTCGGCCAGCTCCAAGCTGGCAGTCCGCCGCCCGTCGTCCCTCCGACGTCACCAGGGCCCGCCTCAGGGATGTGTCATTTTGTAGCTCCTGGGTAAGTCTCTGGACGATCCGGAGTCCCGTCGGGTCGTCACGATCTCCAATGCGACAACCGCTCACCATCAGCTCCGGGTGCACCCGTAGCTGCCACGGCTGTGGCTCGTGTCGGGTGGAAGCCACACATACCAACACTCCCACTGGCTGACATACCCGTCAAGGCCACAATGGCCGAGCAAAGACAGGACAGGATGACTCGGGAAACCAATCATGGCAAGCACCGATCAAGCATGCCACAACACAGGGTCTCCTCGTGACAATGGTGCATCCCACCAAGTGCCCGGGTCTCGACCATGCACGAACGCAATCACACACACGTGTCAAACATCATGCAAGAGAGACAAAGAAACAAGGTCTCCTCGTGACTCCGGAAAATGTCTCCGGGTATCCGGGTCTCGACCACATCATGCATGGATCACACATAGCACATGGGGAGAATGGGTCTCCACATCACACCAGTGGAACTCACCAAGTGCGCGGGTCTCGACCAACATAACCTCAATCACAACATCCTGCCACCTCCAAGCAAATTCGCTGTCCTCACAAGAGTGTCACGCCAAAGCCCACACACCAACACTCCCCCTGGGCTGTACACGCTAACAGTACGGCTCCCCCATGGCCACATAACCCTGCACAGCTATAGCAACGGCGACGGCGATGCTAGTGGGATGTGCATGCACAAATTCTCACCCCACGGCGTCGTCATCATTGTCGTCGTCGTCACCACTGTAGTCGCCATTGCTGTCGTCACCTGGTGCTGCGACGAGGGCAGAGCTGAGGGCCTCCTCCAAGTGCATCGCCTCCTGTATGTATGCCAGGACTTGGGCTGCATGCTGCCACATGGACTGCGCCGCGTCGAGATGCGTGTGCAGTTAGTCGAGCTCTGCTGTGGCAGCCTACTGGCCTGCTGCATCTACGGCGTGCAGGCAGTCAGTCACGGAATGAATCTGATGGTGGACCTCCATCATGTGCGTGTCAGCGCGAGTCACCGCCTCTTGCATCCTCGTCTCCTCGTCGCGTAGGAAGCTCTCCACGCCAACAGGCGACTCAGCTGTTGCCTGATCACCAGCTGCTGGCAGGGGGTCGCCACCACTCAGCGCATCCTCATCTGTAGCAGCTGCACCAAAAGAGGGTGGTGCTGCGGAGTTATTGGCTGCTGCTGACACACTTGACACTCGGGTGTCAGGTGGTCAGACGTCGTCATCCGTCGGTGTATCTGCCGTTGCAGCATCGTTGTTGTCATCAGGAACCCATACACCCTGGAGAACGCCGAGCCCCTGGTGCACAACCAATCGTCCACCTGTTGTTGTGCGTCCGCCCGTCGCCAACGTGCATCCTGTAGGGACCACTCCGCAGCCTCGAGACGGGTGTGCACATCCTCCATGCACTCCTCAGAAACCTGTCGTACAGAAGCATCTGTAGTGTACCAACAACTGCTGGCCTCCCGGAGCTCGGCCATGAGACTCTACAAGTGCACCTCCGCTCGAGCCACCACTGACTCTTGCTCGTCGACTGCGAAGCGTAGGCACTCGGGCACAGGAACTGAAGCCTCCACTGTAGCTGTGTCATGTGCTGGAACCGCCATGGTGTCAGCGACATCGGTCAGGGTAGCGAGGGAACCGAAGTCCGCAGCTCCCTATGCATCCTCCATGTCGCACACGTGGACGTCTGCTGTCGCCGAGGGGCCATCTCGTGCTCGTGCCGCGGCTACTGCAAATATGGTAGCGCACTGGGCCTCTACATCTGCCTGTGACCCTGTATCAGACCACTCCACAACGGACGATTGGTCCTCATTGGGGAAGTCTGCCTCGTCCTGGCAGTCCACTACCTCTTCCTGCTGCCCAGCACTATCTGCCAGAAACACCTGGACGTCTGTTGTGGGGCGGGCATCAGCATCTGTATCACCTGCTCCTCCTGCTGCTGCTCCTGGCACCATGGCAGTTGTCTCCACACCAGCTAATGCGGGAGCGTGCGCATCGTCGGGCGCAGCTCCGGCATCGGCCGTCGTCACGTCATCTCCCAAAACATCAACGATCACCAACTCCGTCCCTGACTCTGACTCAGCGTCGGACCAATCTCCCTCAGACGAAGAGTTTCCATCATGACGAATGTCTCCCCCCGCTGAACTCTCCGCTAGCTGAGTCTGCTGTGTGGCGTCATCCACCTCAATCATCCTACACTGTAGAGCAGTCGCATCACTAATGCCGAGCTCCGCCGCGGTCGTCAACGGACAAACCATCCCCACCACGACTCACACCTCGGCAAGAGGTGTGGGGACTCGGTAGACCAACATGTGGACAAGAGACGAGGAGATCTCGTCACCTGAGACTCCTCCCACAGCCGCATCTACTGCCAAAGTCCCGTCAGTAGCAGTGACTGCAACTGCTGCTACTGTCACGACATCGATGGCTACCGATACACCCACTGCCTGGACGTCTGGCGACACGCCATTGGTCACCAATGTAGCGCAACGGATGTCTGCTCCACATGTGCCGGCTGACACCGCAACTGCTACTTCTGCCTCATCCACTGGTACTGTCCCACCTGCGTCTGTGGTCTCGTCCATCTCCGACTCCACGTCGGACCACTCGTCGGATGGCTCGTCCTCACTGAGAGCGCCCTGTCGTGAAGCACCGTCTGTCGCATCCCTCATGCTCTCCGGTGGTCTTCGGTAGACACTCCATCCCCCCCTCGACCGACGCACCGGTAGAAGCTGCGAAGGGGTGCCGCACCAACCCTGCAATTGGGGAGGAGGGAGTCAGCTCCGTGGTGACGTCTGCCACTGCTGCGTCTGCTGCTGCCTCCTGCACATGTCTCGCCAAATGTGCTATCCGCCACGTCGCGTGCCGAGTCTGAGAACGACGATGGCGAGCCGAAGAGACTACCATAGAAGTGGAGGGGTTACTGGTCGGATGACTCCAACTGCCTCCAGCACAGAGCGTAGGGTGTCAGATGTAGAGCTAAGGTCGGGAGGCGTGGCATCGTCAGGTGATGACACTAGCGGAAGTGAGGATGGCGAGAAGGAAGAAAAAGGTGTGTGAAGCGACACGGTGGCAATAGCCCGCTCAGAGACCACATGGTCTGTGAGCTGTTGCACCATGCGCTTCAGACCCTAGAGCTCGGCGTACACCACCGCCATAGCTCCACTGAGGGGCGCGACTGAATGAGCTGATGTATCGCAGTCGGATGGTGGAGTAGGGTGGGACCGTAACCAGGGCGGTCACCACCCTGTAGGGCGCTGGCGACACTGGCGCCAACCATGGTGTCGGTCGCTGCAAAAGTAGCAGGCAAAGCCGTTGGACGCCTGAGGCGTGTGCCACAGCTACAACTACCACTGTGGACGTGGCATCTGCCACGTATGCAGAGCCGGTGCCAGCCACAGTGCCAGCTGCGCTCCCTGCCACGCCAATGTGCTCATCTCTAGAGTGTGGCGTGGGTGAGTGTTTGGGACCTCGCGCCAGCTGGCACAAGGCCACAAGGGGAGGTGAGCGATCGAAACACAATCTCTCAGACGTGTTGCGACACCATCACGAGGACGGTCACCACCACGCTAGTGGTGCGCTACTGTGCGACTCAAGTGTGCGACCTCAAGTCGCCTTCGGTGCTGGTTCTGCACCGGGTGCCGTTGCCAGTCGACGGCTGTGGCCTCAAGCCACCTTTGCTGCTGCTGCTATGACTGCGACTCTCGCGGCGGATGCTGCTACAACATTTCCCCTCGTCAGCCGACGGTGGTAGCCTCAGGCCACAATTAAAAGATGACAAAATAAACAAAATAAAGAAAGAGTAAAGGGAACCCCCTTTTCCCCTTTTTTGTTTTTGTTTTGTTTTGTGGTTGGTGTCACCTTCTTGGGTGCCCCTTTTGGGGTTGTCCTGGGGTGGTCCACTCGGGGACCCCCACCAGTCCCTCCTTTTTTTTTCTTTGTGCGGGCTTGAGCCTCGAGCGAGCTCGTCGAGCTCGCTCGCTCGAGGAGTTTGCTCGTCGAGCTAGCTCGCTCGGCAAGCTCGCTCACAGGCAAGCTCAACGTCCCCCCCCTTTCACCCTCACGGGGGGGCCATCGTTTGCTTTGATACCAAGAGATGTTTCCTAGAACCTTCCTAGGCGTCAGCGCCAGGTCAGCATGTGACAACAGTCACCATATAAGGACAAAACTGCAAGGGTCTGGGTAGGGACACGAACAGAGTGTCAGGAAAATCAAACTGAATATAATTGAGAAGTGATAAAAAATGACACATCCATGGCCTAAATGCCTGCCACGGCGCACAGCGGGTGTCGCACGCGGCGGTCCAAGAGCTGTCCTAAAACCGACCCAAAACCACTGTTTTGGCCGTAACTCTGCGCACACATGCCAGAATGTTGCGCCGTCTGAACCTAGACGTGCAAGATAAAAAAAAATGCTACGACTGGTCACATGCATGCATCCATCATCAGACGGTAGATACGCAATGCAAAAACATGCAAATCGGGCTCATGGCCAGTCCGCCGAAAAAAATCCTGTAGGCTGCAGAAAAACAGCAGGGAGGCCCGGCAGTGTCCGGGGCTCTACACCGGTAGTCGGCCAGCTCCAAGCTGGCAGTCCGCCGCCCGTCTTCCCTCCGACGTCACCAGGGCCCGCCTCAAGGATCTGTCATGTCGTAGCTCCTGGGTAAGTCTCTGGACGATCCGGAGTCCCGTCGGGTCGTCACGATCTCCAATGTGGCAACCGCTCACCATCAGCTCCGGGTGCATACGTAGCTGCCACGATTGTGGCTCGTGACGGGTGGAAGCCACACATACCAACACTCCCCTTGGCTGACACACCCGTCAAGGCCACAATGGCCGAGCAAAGACAGGACATGATGACTCGGGAAACCAATCATGGCAAGCACCGATCAAGCATGCCACAACACAGGGTCTCCTCGTGACAATGGTGCATCCCACCAAGCGCCCGGGTCTCGACCATGCACGTGTCAAAGATCATGCAAGAGAGACAAAGAAACAAGGTCTCCTCGTGACTCCGGAAAATGTCTCCGGGTATCCGGGTCTCGACCACATCATGCATGGATCACACATAGCACATGGGGAGAATGGGTCTCCACATCACACCGGTGGAACTCACCAGGTCCGCGGGTCTCGACCAGCATAACCNCTCGGGAAACCAATCATGGCAAGCACCGATCAAGCATGCCACAACACAGGGTCTCCTCGTGACAATGGTGCATCCCACCAAGCGCCCGGGTCTCGACCATGCACGTGTCAAAGATCATGCAAGAGAGACAAAGAAACAAGGTCTCCTCGTGACTCCGGAAAATGTCTCCGGGTATCCGGGTCTCGACCACATCATGCATGGATCACACATAGCACATGGGGAGAATGGGTCTCCACATCACACCGGTGGAACTCACCAGGTCCGCGGGTCTCGACCAGCATAACCTTAATCACAACATCGTGCCACCTCCAAGAAAACTCACTGTCCTCACAAGAGTGTTACGCCAAAGCCCACACACCAACAAGCGTCACAGTGTAGGCCGCCCTGAGGCTACATTGCAAGTGGGCTGGATATTATGAAAACAATACTTTCTCACGATTCTTCACACTAAATTCACTAAAATAAATCTTCCGTAGATGATGCAAGAAAAAAGAGATCCGAACTTCAAGCGATGATGGCCTGTATCATCCAGGCGTTTAAATAACCCGTCCAGCCGTTCAGTTTGGCATAAAACTTCAACCTCCGCAGCCATATTGGCGTCACCGATAGGCGAAGAATTAAGTAGGCTCAAAATTTCAAAGTGAATAGGAGCACGACACCTCGTGTAAGGACAAAGCCGCAACCAATGCTATTTTGCCAATTGATCATTTTTCCTCTGTTTGAACCAAGTAAGGCGGTAGGGCCACATACAAACTTAGGGGCAAACTTCTGGACAAGGGCAAACTTCTGGGCAAGGGCAAACTTCTGCGAGGCGATACATGACCAGCCGTTACTACATTCGGTGCATCAAGGACGGGTAGGTTTGGGAATCTCCTGATCCAAAAAACTACAACAAAATGACGGCTAGCGATGACCGCACGTTTCATCCGCCGATACATCTCGTCAGTTGGTCAATCCGAGTTGACGTGAAAGCCTCACTGTGTGGGCCGCCCGAACGGTGACATTGTGAGCGGCCTAGAAATCATGAAAGGGGCGCAGATACAGTGGTGCCTATCGCTTTGATCGATAGATCAGCGGTGTCCATATTAGAAAACAAAAAGACGGCAGTTCCCACAGTAAAAAACAATATGGCAGCGCTGTCCATATTTGAAAACAAAATGACAACGGTGTCCATGTTTTCCATTTTGCGAGCAAGAAGGAAAACACAAAAACTGTATCCACTATTCGCCCAAAGTATTCAGCCTTGAACAACATGCATGTCCTCAACAAATGTCGCATGTTGAGAGGCTATCTTGATAGCATGTGGTTCACGTCGTCGTTTACCGTTCTTCGCTTGAGCCGACGTTTGTGCTGATCACGGAGGAAGACAGTGCAATTGCCAACGAAGGGTGGACGAATGGACGCGACCACTAGTAATGAGATATTGTCCACGGTGGAATTTGTCGACGTTGTACGCACAATCACTGTTATGATATCTTGAAAAACTTTTTGGGGTATGAAGTACGGTTATGGGCATAATTGTCCTATTATCATACTCTTTTGTGGATGATTTGGATATCTACATGTCATTGTTATGGGAAATTCTGTATTTCGTGACACATATGGGCATGGCTGTTGTAATGTCTACAGCTATGTTGTTGCACATTGCTGAAACATACAACTGTCAGAATGCATTGCAAGTGTTAGTCTCAGAATAACCTCCATCATATTGTACACGCGTATTCAATGCATGATCAGGGTTGCCTTTTTCTTGCACATGGGTGCATTGACATGGTATGAGAAATGGATACAGCTGCTATTTATTGCATGGGTATGGGATGTCATCAATGGACATAATCGACATGTGAACAAAGCACTACATCTCTCCAGGCAGCCAGGATGAATCACTACTAGCCAAACCACTATGCATGTCACCACTTTGGATCTAGGGCATTGCAGAGCGAGAGCCACTCGTACACCTCACATCCACATCCATGTCATCCTTGACAGGGAAATGCATCGTATAAGATTTCATCATCCTCATCGTTCAAAATGTCCTCATCCTCATCGTAGAAAATGTCCTCATCCTCATCGTAGAAAATTTCTTCCTCGTGCACGTCATCTGATTCTTCTTCACTTGTAGAGCCATCCATTGGACATTCATTTTGGTATGCCACGGTACACAGGCAGATACCAACATATCTCGTAGTCCTTGACTGCCACAAGTATGAATAGAATGTTTGACACACCAATGTTGCACCCACTCCCGAGATGAAGACCACGGACAATTTAAGTGGGTCATATAAAGTCATGTTTCTACTACCTTGTCCAAGTGCTTAGAGTAAGCGGAGAGCAGATTGAAAGTGAATGAAATGAGCTTGTTAGTACACCTTTTGTAGGCCTCTTTGGATGTTGATTGTTAATGAGTTTCCACATACATGGCAGTTATAAATCATTGAGGATATGATAAAATTTGAGAAATTAAATTCTAACATGAACTTGAGTTTTACAGCATTACCAATCCAACTATACACACACACACACACACACACACACACACACACACACACACACACACACACACACACACACACACACACACACACACACACAGGAAACGAGTCTAATGGAGGAGTGCTACTCGGGGCCACTTGTACTCTAGCATGCACGTTCTCCACGGGAGCTGTTGTTCAAAGAGGTCTCCAAAGCACACATATGGAAACAAACAAGAGGGGGAAAGACGGATTAGGACCACTGTTTACAAGTATGCATTAACAAAAAGACATAGTTGCTCGAATGCAAAATAAGACACTAGAGGATCTTTAACTGAGGGAAACTCACCACATCCTGAAAGTACGGTTGATGTTGTCGACCTCCTAATGGAAAGCCATCCATGCCTCCTCACGCTCCTCTGTATCATTGTGGTCAATCCCTTCATCCTCACTGGAGACGAAGATGGGGTCGACTACCTCATCATGGTGGTCAACGCCTTCATCTTCCTCCACCTCCTCCTCCTCCCCGTCCTCCTCCTCCTCCCCTCCCCCTCCTCTTCTTCCTCTTCCTTGTCCGATTCTGCCTCCTCCTAGCAAGGGGGGCATCCTCTGCCTCATCCCCAAAGTACCCCATGGTGTCCACGTTC
>SZWC01009371.1:15356-27062 GCA_023375785.1 Penium margaritaceum | reverse complement strand
ACACATCCACTCCTCTAGTGTTGGTCCCACTTACTCACGCACTCTTGGTGGTCATCTTTGTCCACGTACCCTAGTACCTCCATCATGCGTGCATCCTGCCATCGTTTGCTCCACCTCCGGTTGCTACCATCCGTCCCACGTTCCCTTCTCAAATTGTTGTGAGTGGGGATTCAGGGACAAAGACCTTGGGTCTGACTGCCCATACCGTCATCACAATGGAGCTTCATCCTGGATCTGCACTGGGTTATGCCGTGATTCTTTAGGAGCATGGACGTGCTGTCTCTGTGTTATTGTCACTTGCTCCAACAGGTCTTGGCACCACTCCTCTATTGACAGATATGCCGTCTATGTAGAAAATTGATCCACAGAGCCTCCGTGAGGCCAGGTACGGACCTGATGGTACCCAGTGGGATGCTGCTTGCAAGGAGGAAGTGGCTGCTATCGATGAGCATGCTGTGTACGGGCTGGTCCACTTGCCCCCTGGCCGTAGAGCCATTGGAGCCAAGTGGATTTTCCGTTACAAGTGGAAGCCAGACGCCACGCTCGACAAGTACAATGCCCGGCTAACCCCTAGGCTTTGCACAAGTACCAAGAGTGGACTTTGAGGAGGTTCTTATGCTGGTTGGCCGATTCACCACCAGTCGCACGCTCTTCAGCATGGTCATGCATGGCTGGGAGCTCAACCAGTTGGATGTGATCAATTCCTTCTTACATGACGCTCTCAATAGTGACGAGCACTACATGGTCCAGTCCCCAGATTTTGAGGATGACACGAGTCATGTTTGGTGACTACAAAAGGCCCTCTATGGCCTCAAACAGTCCTCTGAGTGTTGGAACATTGAGATCGGCCACACCCTCTTGAAAGATAGCTTGATGCACAACATCGCAGATCTGGCTCTCTTCTTCACCCCAGTTGGCATTACCCTTTTCATTGTGCTCAACTATGTAGACAATCTTCTCATCACCTTCCCTCACCTCTGCGTTGTCCAGCATGTGAAGGATTTGCTTTAGTCCATGTAGAAGATGAAAGATCTTAGACCTACAGAGGTATTTCTAGGCATGGAGATCGAGCGCGACCGTGCCCACGGCATTGTCCGTGTGCATCAGGCAGCCTGCATGCAAACATTGGATGAGCGCTTTGTGGACCTCTTAACAACCATACAGAGTGCGTCCACTCCCATAATCCCAGACAAAAAGGTCAAGCTAAAGGCTTCTGATGCTGACACACTTGCTGCCAATGTGAAAGTGACTACCTTTCTTCATGTCATTGGATCACTCATGTTCCTTGCCACCACCACATGGCCAATCATTGCCTTTTCTGTGAACCTAATGGTTAAGTTCTCTCAGTCTCCACACCAGTTGCACTTAGATGTAGCAATCCTTGCGGTGTGATAAGCTGTCTACATCCCTCATCGTGAATTGATGTTTTTCCACCAGCCATCTATAGTCATTGAGAGCTATATGGATAGTGACAGAGCAAGAAGTATAGATGGCAAGAGCCACACTGGATGGATCTTCCTAGTTGGTGGCATAGCTGTCTTGTGGCGTGGTGGCAAGCAGGGGTGCATTGCACGCAGTGGTGTAGAGGTGGATTATGTGGCATAGGACGTTAGTACATGTGAGGGTGTGTGGCTACGTCGTCTGTTGTGTGAGTTTCTTCAGCCTGCATTGTCCATCACACTGCATTACGACAATGAGAGTGCCATTGCCATTGCAGACAACGATGGCATTCATCACATGTGTAAAAAGCACATGAATGTGGAGTATAACTACGTGCGGTCTTTGTTACATGAGGGCAGCATCCGCATTGTGTGGGTCGGGATTGTGCAACAACTTGTTGACTTCTTGAGCAAGACCATCAAGCATGCATCACTCAAAAGTGCTATTGGTTTGGTTGGTCTGCATCCGTAGGTGTATTGTCTTGCATCTGTGAGCTCCCTTACCCTGTTTTGCCTCATGTATGACCTCAATCTTTGTGTGGTTTGTTGGAAAATGGGAGCATGAGACAATGGGGGAGCGTGGCTTGTGTTGTGCATTGTAGATGTATGACCACTACACGTGTATGTACACTTGTGCTCACGAGTCATGGAGGAGTGTTATGATTTGCATGTGCACTCTCTTGCTGATTTGAACTGTGACCTCTTGGCTGGTGCACATGCTCGTGTAGATGACTGACTTGGCAGACGTTGACAATGGCTGGCGCTCAGTGATGGAGGGGACGCCGCACCGTTTTGAGAGTTGTGGCTCCCGTCTCCTTGAGTGGAGTCTCCCACACGGTAGCAGTGCATGCCCAGCTCCATCGACAGCAACCATGGGCGCTCATGCCACTGACAGTCATGGACGATTGCTCCTTTTAGCATATTTTCTACCTAGGCTTAAGCAGCCAAAACTCTCGTGCGTGATTTTTCCAGCTTATTCTGACTGCACAATTGCATTTGCAGCGTGCATATCTTGGTATGCTCCAATTTTCAGGGAAAATGGACGACGCCCAGGTTTGGGGCTGTCGTTCCTCTGAAAGGGTCTTAGCGAGAAAATCCCATAGGCCAAAAAACATAACTTTTTTTCTGATTGGTTGGTAGACTGAGTAAAAGCCTCACTGAGGTGAGGACCTAGGTTTGTGTGGGAGGGGTGCATCACCAAACCTCATTCTTGCTATCAACTCAGTCATTACTCATTTTCAACTGCAATTGTTGTTCTAATTTTAAAGCTTGGACGTTCTCTCTCATAGCTGAGCATCCAGCGTTGCTCAGGTGCTAAGTCTAGACCCAGCATGCCACACACTTCGTTTCAAGCTTCTTACCCCAAACTCAAGAGTTCACACGAGTTTTGCGGTTTCAAAATTTGTATTTTGACCTAAACAAGCTCGCATTTTATTTTTGATGCATCGGAGTGAAATCATCGTGTGCGAGGCACGATCGGTGATTTTGCGCCGACTTCTCTTGTGCACACCACACACACTCTCGATTTATCCCTCCTCCTTGCTTTCTCTCGCAAGCAAGGAGGGTAAGCAAGGGCAAGAGCATGAGGCCACAGGTCTCGACCCTCGAGGCCTCGCAGCATCCTGGCTGCCAATCAAGCCACCAGCTTGATCAGCGTGTGGTGCCTCACCGACGGGTGGCCGGCCGGTCACTTGATTGGCTGCCGGCCACACAGCAGGCCAGCCGCCAGTTGGCCGGTAGCCAGCAGGTGGCCAGCTATCTCTCGCAATAGCGAGAGGTGGCTGCGATCCAGCCCCTTGCTATCGCGAGGTGGGAGGGCCAAAGTGGCCTTCCGGCCACAATGCGGCAATGCCAGTTTGTCCTAGAACATGCCCAAAACTACTGTTTTGGCCGTAACTCTACGCACAGGCATCCAAACACCACTCTTTGAACCTAGAGATGCAAATTCTTCAGCCGGACGCTACGTCTGGTCACACGCATAGGTCCGGCATCGATCAATGGATACACATTGCAAAACATGCAGATCGGGCTTAAGACCCAGTCCACCGATAAAACTCTAGCGACTGCAAAAAGACCGTGGAGCACCCTAGCAAGCACCCAAGACATCGTGGTAGCTTTTTGGCAGCTGCGGTTGGGTGGGGCTACCACCCACCCTTGCTAAGAGGTGGCGGAGTCCGTGAGAAAGTGGGCTAAGTCACCTGGTTGGTGCTGTCAACAGCTGAAAGGGTGGACTCAGTTGCCTGGTCGGTGGTACTAGCGGCCAAAGAGGCGGACTCAAATGCGTGGTCAGCACCCTGAGGAACAGACTCATTTGGAGACTCTGGTATAGTGGGAGTGTCTGGTATGCTTGGAGGCATAGGTGACTTGATGGGACCTGGGACTCTAGACACTGACGGATAGGGAGCGACATCGTGTACTGGTGTAGAATCTCCCCAAGTGATGGCGGCAACAACAAGGAGATCACGTGGAAAAAAATTCTCAAGGAACGGAATGTCACGCGACTCAATGATGCGATGCCGGATAGGATCACTGAATCTCCAGGCCTTTGACTGTCAAGACATTCCAAGAAAGGTACAGAATACACCACGGAGAGCCTGATTGCAATCCCACTGTTCTTCTAGGAGCCCGACGTTGACAACGCAATCCTAGACATGCCTAGGACAAGGATCTATGTGCTGTCCACACCAATGGTAGGGAGTGACAGGAAGGGGCAAGGGACAGTAAGGAATCCTGTTTCAAACCCAGGTCATGTACGGCATGGCCTCAAAGAAAGAGCCTTCGGATAGGCTGGACTCAATGTGCATAGTGCAAACTGCATCAGCCATGGTGCGGTCCCAGCGCTCAGAGACATTGTGCTATTCCTGGGTGTAGGGAGCAGACGCCTCATGTCTGACACCACAACTCTTAAGAAAAGCATCTGCCTTCCCCATGAAATTTCCACTGTGGTCAGAACAGAAGCGACAAAGGGGATGACCACACTCGTGCTCTACAATTAGGATCCAATCACAAATCACACCCGTTTTATCGCTCTTCTACTGGAGGAAGAACACCCATCGAAAGCGAGAGTACTCGTCAGCGAGGGTAAGAACATAACGTCCACGCTCTAGGAAATACTCGATAGGCAAAGGGCCCATGACGTCAAAATGGACTAGCTCAAGTGGATGGGAGGTGTAGGAAGAGGAGATAGGATAAGATGACATGTGCATCTTGCCCTAAGCATAGTAGATGCATTCAGTTTTGCAAGGCAACAAAAAGGTAGTTGGATCGAGGCCAAGGGCAAGCTGTGTGCGAAGCATTCTTTGAATGGCAAAGCTGTGTACGTGGTACAGGCAACGGTAAAGGAGGTGATTATGGTGCGTGGACAGTGTGCTTGTGACAAACACATGTGCCCCATTCAAAGACAAGGATGAGGACAGAGAAGATGAATGAGTTACGTACCACAACTCATTACTATACTCTGCATGCAATATCATATGACCAGAAGGACAAAGAGTGATTGTGGCAAAGCCATGAGAGCGGAGAATATCCATGCTCATACAGTCAAAAGAAGTGACGGACAGAAGGCTGAGCTCAAGGCCAGGCACATACATCACATCAGTGATGTAGACGTGGTCAGGCAGACCCCAAAAACGGACAACACCAACACCATGAATAGGATGTACCCGACCAGACCCAGTACGAACACTCTGAACAACGCCAACCAGGCCAAGCATACAGAACGCCTGATAAAAACACATCATGTGATGCGTAGCGACAGAATCAATGATCCAGGTGCCTTCAAGATCATGGAAAAATGCAGTAACGTTGCATTGAGGGACCTGACATGACGCGGGCAATGGGCGTTCAGCATGAGACTGAGACGCAAAGCGTGTTTGAAAACCATCAAGCCAGGAAACACTATGCGAGAGGGGAGTAGGAACACAACGGTAATCCATAGGGGGATCACCGCAGAGAGCAGTCTCATTCTAACACCTGTCTGTGTCCTCCTGACTAGGAAACATACAATTCGTACTTCCCCTGGACTGTCAAAGAGGGATGCCAAGGCAGTGCGCAATGAACTATTCCAGCTTATGCTCGTGAGCAGAGGGCCTAGGATTCTGGAGTAAGTGCGGCGTGGCCATGCCAGAGGGAGGTGCTGAGGTATAGCTGAGCTGTGATGGTAGAGGTGACCACAGCGGATATGAAGTCCATGTAGCATCGGCTCCAACAGAAGGCATGAAAATAGTCAGGGATTTATTAATGACTACTATAGTGCCGGTGAAGGAGATTATTGCTGATGAAGAGGAGGAAGCGCCAACAGGCCAGGCGAAAGTAGTGGCAGCGGTACCAAGGCACCACTTACACTTGCAATGCATGGTACTGACGAAGCGAGACTTGTCAGTGGACAGTGGGCATGTGTACCACCATAACCCGGCTGGCTGCATAGAGAGCTGCTACGCGAGGAGATGTTGTTGGACGACTGCTACGTTTTGCCCTTCCCCTTCTTCCCTTGTCCTCCCTTGTCGTGGCCAGCACCACGCGTGGCTCCGGTGGCATCGGGAATCCTAGTAAATGAAGGCATAGGAGAGGAAGAGCTGACAACTACTAATGCCTCAGTGTCTCCACGCTACAGGCGAGTGTCCTGAATTGCCTCCTCCCAGGCCAGGAACCTAGAATAAAACCACATCATCAGAGTGCCTTAGGACGCCATGGCCTCCAAGATCTCAAGGTCAAAGTTGACGAGGATCTTTGCGTACTCAGGGGTTGCGCCATTCTTGATGGTGAGAAGAGCGTCGATTGGAGGCAGACTGGCCTTGCTGAGCGGATGGAGAAGATAATGTGTGCGATGCCACTGCGGTGACAGAATTTGAGTCACCCATCTTGAGGTCACTGAAACCCCTCAGAAGGCGTCTGACGATGGCCTGGCTAGAAGGATGATAGAGACATGTGAGGGTTCTCCAAGCCTCACGGGGACCAGGGTCGGTGCCAGCAGTAGGATCACTGATGAAGGGCTTGAGGTCAGTGCGATTACTTTCTGGTGCGGCGAAGACAAGGACCCTAGCTGCATGGCCTATGTCAATCAACTGTTCGGGGATGGAGGAGTCATAATTTAGGGTGTACTAAGGCCAAAGACTCTCACCGTAAGCCTACTGGAAAAACAGTACCTCCCAGGAAGGAAAATGTCCAACCTTAAGGTGGCGTGGTGGTGTCTCAAAATCCTTTGACCTGCGTTGGGTACCGGCTGTAGTGCCTAGAGACCCTATAACACTGGAGATTGACTGCTGCTGGTACTGTTGGGCTACCGTCTTGGCCGTGGCAGAGACTGTGGGACCAGGTTGGCCACAAAGAGGCGGCTGGATTGAAACTGTCTGGATGGGTTGTAAGGTGGCTAGGAGTGTCCATAGGTCGTCAACTGTTGTTGTAGATCGGCAACTGGATAAGTCGGCTATGTTGCGCTAGTAGAGATGGACTGCATGGTACCAGCAATGCGGATCCGGCCATGGTAGCAAGTGGCAGATGCTGCCAACTAGTCCTATGTTCGTTACTGAGTAACAGTGAAATCTATTAAAAAAAGTAGCAACTTTTCTAGACGAGTTGTTTGAAGAAGACAAACTGACATTTTTTTTCAGAAATGTTATGCCGGTTCCCTGGTAACCCCTTCAAGAGTTTATTGATATGCCTTTTTTTTTTTGGGTTTCTTGTTTTGGTAGCCGGCAGCGTGTCAGAGCTACGCAAAATCCTGCATAGGTTCTGTGTAGCTTTTGTGGCACCTGTTGCTACTACTGTTGCCGATGCTGCTGCTGCTTCCGCCACACGATGCTACCATTGTCGCTGCTGCTGTTGATGACACTACTGGTACGTGCTACTACTACAATCATCGCAAGCTGTTGTTGCAGTTGCTTATACTGCTGTTGCTGCTACTGCTGTTGCCGTTGCTTCTGCTATTGCTGCCGCTGCTGTTTCTAGCGCTACTGTTACTGCCGCTGCTGGTACTGCACTACTACAATTGCTATTGTGTACTACTCCAGCTACCACGTGGCTACCGCTTTTGTTGCTGTTGTTGTGCAGCTGTTGCTGCTGGTGCAGGTGCTGTGTGATTTCTGCTAATGCTGCTGCTGCTCCCTTGCTAGTGCTACTCATGAAGCATGACAGGGAGCGAGCAAGTGGGAGCGGGAGTCCGGTTTTCTTCTTCTTTCTTGATGAATCTTTGGTTTCCGGATCTAGTGGGGCTGATTCCACAGTTGCTGACGTGGCTGCACCCGGCAGGTAGTGTATGCACGGTAGGAAGGATATGCCAGATACAGAGAGGAGGAGGTAGAGAAGAAAAATGGGGAAGCAACGGGTACACTTTCTTTCTTCTTTGCGATGCCGTTGACATGTGCGTCGACTCCGCTGTCGGCATTGTGTCTCTATGCGTTTGCCGTGTGACCGCCTAGGCTACCACCGCCGTGGAGTCAATGTTGCAAAAACAATTCAGCAGCATCTCCCCCGTGTTGGGAGCGTTGTGAACCTACCACTAGGCAAGGCTGACTCTGCTGAGAAAAATCCGGAAGACTTTCCTCTACACTGGCATGTATGGAGGTCCGCCAATATTGACTGGCACCTGTACGCCACCCTATGCTGTTGGCTCTAGTGGGTGTGGAGGCACCCTCAAGGATTCCTTGCTCTCACTGGTTCACGCTACCAGTGTTTGGGGCAGCCAATGGACACCAATGGTGAAGAGTGTGGAGCACAAAAATCACGGATGTGAGGGGGCAGAACACGTCGCATTCAGTAGATCTGAATCGAAACACATTTTTGTTACTTAGCATAGTGAGATTACATCAGATTCTTATAGCCTGTGACCTAAGATTTCGAACGCATCCAAGCACGCCCAATTTGGAGCAGTAGAGCCCCTGCTACGGCCGTTGAAGTAACCTATGGTGGAGCCGAGCCGCCCACCATGCCCACGAACGGGAGTGACGGGAGGCGCTTCGACGGTGGCCTGTCGAAGCGCCCTTCTTGTCATTCCAACGTGGGGAGGGGCTCTCCTTTGTCCAAGAGACCATCCACATCCATTCCTTCATGGCCCATGTGCCTTTGAAGTCCATTGGAGACGAACTCGGATCATTGGCGGTGGATTATCCCGCCACCCATGACGGATACCAGATTCCACCCGCCTAACACCCAATTCTTGGGCTAAGCTAACTTTCTGAATACTCACTCAAATCGAGCAGTTCAAAGCTCGATCCTGCATGGAAAAATCTAAGGAATCCAAATCAAAATTCAGATAAGGTGTTCAACCACTCCTCTGATGGAAACTGGGGCAGCCCTCAGGGAGATGATCAGGCTCACTAAGAGCCGCCTATACAGGACCAACTGTTTGTGAGAGGGAGTTGCAGGTTGCACATACAGAAATTACGGAAGAAAATATAGGTCTGCAGAGAATGCGAATGTCTGAATCAATAATTGAGTGAGAAAGTACATTGTCACAGCCTTCTAACAAGCCCTTATATGCCTCATTTGGCCTAGGGAGCACTGAGATACACTCTATCAAAGTCTACCCTCTAGCACACTCTCCTACCCTAGCGGGATGAGCGCCAGTCACCTTTTCACACAAGAGAATTATGTCTCACACCACTTGGACGACCAAAAATCGTGGTCTGCACCTTCCTTGAAGTCTCTTGGAGGTCCTCCAGGCCGCTCTCAGCCGTCCTGGCCAATAATCCTGCCGCCTTTTGAGCTCAAAGTGCTCAGGTCGTCACTTGAACCCGACACATGATCTCCAAACATTGGAAATCCATATCTCACTCAAAAGGACTCCGTATCGAGTTCCGTGAAGTGCGTTGGAACCTGTGAAACATCCTCTATGCAATTGTCATGCCAGATGATTTTTATCGAGCAACCTATTTTTTTCACTTTCTGGCACTCTCATATCCATCACTCTCCCACTTTGCGAGAATAAAAATCACACAAGTCCGCACTGTCCCCTCAGTTGCTGAAAGCGGTGCGCTGACAGCGGCTTGGTCAGGAAGTCTGCTAGCATCATGCTTGAAGGGCAGAACTTGATCTACACCACCTGCTTTGCCACGAGCTCGCGGATGAAGTGGTACCGCAGGTCGATGTGCTTGGTGCGGGCATGAAATTCGGTGTTCTTGGTCAGAGCAATGGCGCTCATGTTGTCACAGTAGATGGTGGTCGCTGTGGTCTGCTGCTGTACAAGGCTTGCCAGCAGCTCACGCAGCCACACGGCTTCCTTTGCTGCTTCACTCAAGGCGATGTACTCTGCTTCGGTGGAGGAGAGGGCGACACACTCTTGCTTCTTGCTCCTCCAACTGATTGCACCTCCCCCGAGCACTCATGAATTCTTTTATTGTGGATGATCTATTTCCTGCTACTACGGCCACCGAGTCTGATCCCACTGCATGTCACGCCTCTCTTGCCAATGCACTCACTTCCCATGGCACCATGGTGTTGCTGCCTGATTTACACACATTCTGTCATGCTTCCTCTGCTCTGGATGTGGCCCTTTGGGAGCAAGTCATTCATGAAGACCTTGATGCCATCGTGTTTACAAGGAGATGGAGGTTCCACCAGGGTCATAAGGCGTTCACTACCCAATGGGTATACAGGCGCAAGCACAATCCAGATGCATCATTGAACACTACACGGATTGCCTTGTTGCTAAGGGATGCGTGCAAGTTCCTGTTGTGGACTTTGATACCATATTTGCCCCTGTGTGGAAGTACACCACCACCAAGGTACAGCTAAGCCAGGTGGATCAACAGAATTAAGAGCTCCATCACATGGATTTCAATTTTTCATTCTTGCACAGTATACTCGAGGATGAGATTTACGTGGCTCGGCCACCTGGATGCTTCTAGCCACTTGTGACGCCTTTGCAAGGCCTTACATGCATTAAAGAAGTATCCACAGTGCTGGATCCTAGATATTTCTGCCACCCTTGAACACGGTCAATATCGTCGAAGTCCATTCAGCCCCACTCATTTTGTGAGTGGTCCGTCAGTACTCTGCGTCAATGACCTCTTGATTGCCTCTTTGGATCCTTAGGCTTTCCATGCTGTGAAGGGTCTCCTCCAGTCTGTGTATAAGATGAAGGATATTGGTCTTGCTCGTCTCTTCCTGGGTATGGAGATTGAGCGTAGCAGTCAGCAATGAGTGTTGCATGTGCATCAGACAGGGTACATTTGCACCCTTGGGTAGCATTTTACCGACCTGTTGGCTGCTGTTCCTCATGACCCTGGCAGGGCAGATGCTCCTGAAGATATCCGGATCTACTTGGCTGGAGGAGCTCAATGACTTCATAAAGCACCTTCAGGTCATTGGGTCTCTGATGTTCAATGGTGCCATCACACGTGCTGACGCATCAATTGAGGTAAACTTCTAGTCCCAGTTCTCCCAGTGCTTAATTCACCTCCAATTCCAGGTGTGCACTATTGTACACTATGATGTATCCTCTCCCAGTCTATAATTGTCCTTTCATGTGCAGCCCTCTTCCATGAACAGTGGGTAATCAGATGGCAATTGGACCTAGGATTGTGATGTATGAAACCGATCAGGATACATCCTCCTTCACCCTCTCGAGTGGTAGACCAAGGTTCTCTTATCGCACCCTCCTTCACTTTGTTAGAGGTCGACTGAAGGGCCTTCAGAGAATTCCTCTTTCATCCTCTTAAGCGGTGGACCAATGTTCTCAAAACGTACCCTCCTTCACCTCGTTAGAGGCGGACCAGGATAACATTGTAAAATGCTTCATAGAAGGGGTCGGATTCTTCTGAGAGTAATTGTTTTAAGGATGTAACACCAAAGCCCTGGGAATGGGAGGTGAACTAGAGACAACCCAAAAAAAATAAGAATCAGTTTAAGAGAACTTAGCCACGGACAAATGGCACAAGGAAGACTTCTAGAGATAGAACCATGTAAAAAAATTAACATCTCAACAGAAAAACGGCATTCCAACCGGGTGTCAAACCACGTGTCATGGTCATTTTCTTGTTTTCTCGGGTTCTGAGACCCATCAGCCTGGGAATTGCCCGGCTGTTCTCTTGTTCTCCCTTTAAAAAAGGAGGTTGAGCATAAGGGCTCTCAATTTTGGCCAAACTCTTGCTGCAGAAGTCAAGTTTTGCTTCCATTCCAGGCTCTGTTCCCACTCATGCCTTGCCTTTCTGTGGAGTCTCACTTGGCCCCGACCAACTCAAATATCCAAGAGTGTGGGGTTTCTTTGACAGGTAAGAGTTGTGGGAAAGTGGAGGAGGTTTGGGTTGGAGAGAGAGAGAGAGAGAGAGAG